>VZRJ01005099.1:174359-304089 GCA_013397565.1 Ptilonorhynchus violaceus
TTCCCTTCCCTTCCCTTCCCTTTTTTTTGTTCCTGGTCAAATCATGATTCCTTCAATTCACCCACAAGTGAGTGCTAGTTCTGGTAAACTAATCTGCCAGACTGATCTTGAACACCTCTCAATGAGCCTTCATTAATTAAGGTGTTTTACTGGTTCAATGGAACTGGTGGCATAAATAATAGTCTTACTTTTTCCCTTTAATTATGTTTGTGCAGTTTAAAATCTAGGGGTCTCAGTCTCTCAAAAATTATTATTAATCTACTAAAATGTAATTAACACATTATTATGATTTCTTGAACCAATTAAATATTTTCTTTTTAGAACCTAAACACTCCATCAAAACATTTTTACTTCATTCTGTTTGCTTTAAGCACGTTGTTCTGAGACATTAGAGTTCATGCCAGCCTGGATTTTCTACTGCTGGTGCATACACAGTCCTAGCTATGAAAAATGTCACCTGGACTCTCTTTGACTCATGAAGTGATTGAGTAAAAGGTTTGTGAGCTCTGTGTCTCAGCTATGCAAAGCAGCATCTCATTGCAAAATTGTTCATTACTGTTACTGGTCTGTAATTTTCACAGTGTGCAGATTTTAATTACACAGGAATAGCTGCTGCCTTGCTTGGTTTTTCTAGCTGGTTCCATGGCAAAGATATGTTGAGTGATATAGGAAGATATCTTTAAATGTAAGACAGACAGTTATTCTTTACAGAAACTTTTTATGAGAAGGCTTATGAATCTCACTCTGCTGATTTAATGTTTGCTCAAAACAAATAAAATATTTCCTGTCGTGTCCCCTGAACCAAAAGCTGGGAGGATTGAGGAGCTGAGAGACCCTGATAATGGAAAAATATACTGGTGGAAGAATGCTACCTAGGGAATAGTGAAACGAGAGTTGTCCTATCTGCTTTCTGAGATACTATGAGAAATTGGTTTGTCTGATTGGTCCATAGTTCTCTCCACCCTCCCTCCTTAGTAATTGGTTGTAGTAGTTTCTCCCCACCTTCTTCCCCTCCCCTAAGCCCTGTGGTGATTGGTTGCTGGTCCCCTGAGCACGGTTTAAAAACCCAACATCTTCCTCCTTTTGCTCTCTTTTGCCTCCTGCTCCCTTCATAGCTGGATGGAATAAACTCCCCAGACTGTGGAATGCAGTGTGTGAGAGCCTTCCTGCCTCTTTATTTCTGGACTTGTGGCTGGGCATCCCGGGTGTGAGTATTTCTCAGTGCTAACAACTGCACGGGCGATATCCCTCATTGGTTAGGTGAATTTCACCCCCAGAACTGCTTCTTCTCAAAGGAGGTTTTGGGAATAAACCACAAAGGGAATCTGCTCAGGAGAAACCCCCGGGAAAAGCCATTAATTTCCTTAATGCATTCTTCTGTTTCTCTGAGACCATTTATACAATATCTGAAATTTATAAGAACCTAAAATTCTGACTCTTGCATCACCTTGAAGTATAAAGTCTTATTTTTTAAGACGGGTAGCTGTTCACAACTTTGGTCATACTGTCCTCTTGTAAGTTGTATGAAGTAAACACGGGGTAATCATCCACCCTGTATTTCTAATGATATGATTTATTTAAATATTTTCGTGCACCTATACTGGGAAAGATGAATCAGTCAGTGAAATTTCTACATAAAATGCCAAACAATGTCTTCACTGACTAGACAACGTTGGTTTTGGTAGTCAGCCTAGGGAACTCAATCTTTCACAAAACCACTAGACCAGGTTGCTCAAAGCCCCATCCAACCTGGCCTTCAAAACTTCCAGGGATGGGGCATCCATAACTTCTCTGGGCAACCTGTTCCAATACCTCACCAGGATCACAGCCAAGATTTTTTCCCTAATATCTAATCTAATTCTTCCTTCTTTTAGTTTTAAACCATTACCCTTGTCCTGTCACTACACATGTTGTCAAAAGCCTCTTCTCCACTCTCTTGTAGGCCCTCTTCATGGTCTCTAAGGTCTTCCCAGAGCCTTCTGTTCTCCAGGCTGAACAACCCCAATTCCCTGAGACTGTGTTCATAGGAGAGGTGCTCCAGCCCTCTGATCATCTGGGCCTTCTCTGGACTCACTCAAATAGAACCAGGTCGTTCTTATATTGGGTCATCCCCACATTCTGGCTTAGCAGCCTGTTCTCAGGATGATCTGGCTGTCAGAATGCTTTGCTCTGATGTAATACTGCTGTACACTTTTAGTAGAGCTAAAATAGAAGTGAACTACATTTAAGCTTGGGTCAGTGACTGGGTGAGAGCCTCAGAAAGAAACTACCAAACTACAGAGAGTTCCCTTAAAAATGAAATTCCTTCATGTTTCATCATGAGACTTTGGTTTGAAGGCTGAAGAGCTTCTTTCATAAGTACTCACTCTCCTAAATTTCCTGGGTTAACCCTGCTGAACAAAGTTTCATTAATAATGTAATTAAGAACATGCTCCGTGTAACTCTAATCAGCTATCAGCAACCGGTATTTTTGACACAGCATGGCAATGATTGCCCTTATGATTATTGTTTGGGTTTTTTAGAAACAACTTTCACCTTCGTTGAAATATAAAATAATATATTTGAAAAAGTACCTGTAGTTTTATCTGAAAGGACTGTGAATGGAAGTCTCCTGTGCACTGAATCTTTCAGCGACTAAGGCTTATCAAAAAATCCTGAAAACAAACAAAAGCAAACAAACAAACACAAATCCTAGCAAATGCATCCTTACAAAAACCTCCTCATAGATCTTTTCTTCATACATGAAGAAACACCTTGTCTATAATTACAGTGAAAGACAGGGATGTCACACTCTGAGTACCTGCATTGATTCTTGCTGATTCATTTAGGGTTTCTCCCAGACAAGCTGATAAACAAGTGTACTAAACCCTATCATTCAACTCTCAATATTCCAAAGTCCTAGTAATATGAAAGAATGTGAGGTTACTTAATATTTCATAAGACTTTGCCATGTGATCAAATGAAGTTAAATACAAGGAAGGTTTTCAATAAATGTGATATTGAATACCAGTGCAATAAACATTCCGATTATCTACATCTTAGCTGGACAAAAAGAATAGATTTTGTTTTGGACTATATAGATACAAAGTAAGTCTTTAATCAGTTTATGTAAGCACCCAACTAATCTACTCAGCTAAACTTATAAATGCATTCTGGTTTAGACATCAGATGACATCTTGTTTATGATAAGGACCATTTGCTCATATGTTTCTTGAAATGGGTCCAATAAGAAGAGAGAGAGAGAAACATGCAGAGATATAGGAGAAGGAACTAGACAAGAGATCTGAACATTCCATTAACTAAGATCTTTTCCCAGAAAAAAATGAAGTTGGCAAATATTTCCACTTACGCTGTAGTCTGAAAGAAAAAAAAAGTAATGGCAGGATAACGTGCTTTAAATACTTCTCTTTAAAATGCTGAGAAAAATAGCAAAGGACTGCTTCAAAATAGTGGTAATCACAAAGCTTGCAAGAGGAAGGACATAGACTTTAGAAGTACAGAAAATAGTTACTTATTTTCATATGGCAGCTGTTTTAATGATATCATAATTTTAATCAAAAGTGGATTACAAAATGTAAAATGACTTACCAAGAGCAAAAAGAATCTATAATATTTATTTTAAAATATTTTACCACTTTTATTTTTTACATGCCTCCTTTTGTTTTCAGAAAATCTGCTTTAGCAGAGTCTCTTTAACGTTTTTGTCTCTTTAGGAACCAACACTGATAATCCTTGGTGTACAATACAGTTCTAGAAGAGCTTTAACTATGTTACTGAAAGAGGACAGAAAGGATTCTGTAGTTGTTCTGTAACAACACTTAGTTCACTGAAAAAAATATTTGAGATTGTTTTGGGGTTTACTGCATGTAGAGTTTGGAGACACACTGTAGATTTTTCTGGTTTACTGTTCTATGACACGTTGTTAGTAGGGAAACCATTGAAATACTTAATCAAAGCAAACCCCTGTAACGCTTTTTAGAAAAGTCTTGATGTTTTAGAAAAAGTAGATGGTTTCCTGTATGCAAATCAAGGAGAAAAGGCTGAGTGCAAGATTGAGCATGCAAGCAGAGGAATTGGTTTTCCAGGCCAAACCACAGCCTAGAAAGTGTAGCAGGATAAGTGTTTTGGTATGCTTAGGGTCTTTCATTATTACCCTTATCTTGGAGTTAGATGTGTAGGCAACTTCACACAGAACTGAAGCCTGGTACATTAGTCTTGATTGCTCACCTCATTGATTCAGCGTTTCCTCTAAACTTGTTTTTTACATCAGAGTTGAGGTTCTCTGTCACTTACTAATGGTCTGCCTGCTTTCCTGATGTATGAGCTGACAGACAGATGCAGATTTTGAGTTCCTCAGCAAAAGCTACGTGTATTTTTAGTGAAAATATTAGCTGACAGAAACAAAGGAAAGTTTGTGCATCATGAAACATTTTATATGAAATAAAAACCTGTCAGTGGCATGAAGATATTTTGTAACCAAAAAGTGATTGTCAGTGTTGAAACATTTCAGGTTTCCCTCTCTTTGGACTTGGATCCCTCTCTCCTAGGTTTGGTGCTCCTCCTGAGCTAACCCCCAGGCTGCAGCCAGGCACTGCCTGGGGGGTGCTGCTGTGCTGCTGACAAAGACCAAAACTGCCTATTTGTAGGTGAGCAAATGATAACAATAATGGTGTATCAGCACGCTTCCTTACCCTATTTGGTTTACTGTTGCACATATTTCCAAGCAGCCTTCTGTAGGGAAAAGCAATGCAGAGATACACAAGCTAGCATAAATTTACTGGGGAAAGAAAACAAACAACCCAACAACATATGGAATGCCTAGTTTGGGTAAGGCAGAGATATAGCACAAATGAATTTTGGTTAATAAACTCTTTTTATTAAACAATGCATAGTGGTTTAGACATTGTGCTGCACTGGTCTGTGGAAGAGCTTCTTTTGGACTGTTCTCAGCCAAAAAAGCAGGGTATTTTTTAGGTCTTCTCACCACACTGGCATTGACTCACTAAGATGTGGACCATTATAGATCTGATTTTCTTCCCTGACCAATGGTTTCATGGAAAAGATGGAAAAACAGGTGTGTTTAATGGGAAAGAATTAAACTCCCTAGATACCTACACAATGTGAAAGTGATTGAGTGGGGCATTCTAACTAGTACATTAGTGACACATTAAAGGATTAGGCAAAATAAAAATAAATAAAATATAGTCATGCAGATAAGACTAAGTAACTAAAGAAAGTAGGACAAGTCTTTCATCTTCATGGTTTTTGGTGTAATCCAGGTCATACTGGCATTAATTCACTGCTAGCAAATTATTTTATAATTACTGCAAAGTGAAGTTACTTTATCACATTTTCTACATCCATCTCAATTACATAAAAACCTTCAATAATTGCTGACTCATTTAGAAGTCTGAGCAGCAAGATCAGAACTCAAAAGATATTGATAATAGATTTTGCTTCTCATCTTGGAGATTCAAACTAAATTTGGGTTTGGACAAATAAGCTGGGCAGTATAGGAAACTTCCCTTTTTATCATCTAAATTGGTTTTGCAAGTATACGTGTATAAGCCAGTTCTCAGTGGCATGATATTACAGTTGCCTAAAAACAGGAAAAGAAATTGCATCTAACACAGTACGCTCTAAAGTCATCTAAGTGGATCAGTAATTAAGTTCCAGAATTTCTAACTGTGAAGGGTGATGTTTTCTTCAATCTTTACCTAGTAAACAGTGGTACTCAGAGGCTTTGAAACATAATCCAGTATGGGCACAGAAGTCACTAATATATCCAAACCCCATACTTCCATTCATTACATTGGGAACAAAGGAATACCAATATCAAAACATTCTGTTCTCAACAGAATTTTCCATGGTACCTTGTAACTTGTAGCTGTGTATCTAGTGTGACTTCCATAAAAAAAATCCAATACAGAACTGTAAGAGCAGCCCTATTTAGGTCACGAAAGGAATGAGAAATTAATCAAATGAAGTTATTCTGTGGTAGTGTTAGCTCAGCAGCAAAATGACACAAAGGCACATCCACACAGTTTACTAAAGCTTAATTCATTTGGATACTTATGATCAAAGGCTTTGAATGATTACAAAGAAATGCCAAGGTTGTGACATCGTGGCTAGAATAAATCAGACAGAAAAAATAAGACAGGAAGGAAAAGAAACAAAAATAAGTAAGAGCCTCAACAACAGAATTGCATTCCCAAAATTGCTTTTTCCAAGGGGGAAAAAAAATCTGCTCATTTTTTCCCCCAGAAAATGCATTTTCTGAACTATGAAACACAAGACTTCCTCTCATTTATTCTTTCAGACCTTCTGTGACTGTCACAGTGCAATGGTGGCACCTATTGGTCTAAGATATTTATGAAAATCACACTCTGTAAAGGGCATTTTTTTCTAAATTAATACAGTTCACTGTCTTCCTGCATGCTGGGAGCAGCACTAGAATGACAATTCCTGCATTGAGGTGACAGCATCATTCGTAGTAATAGCTCTGAATTTAGTAATTTCTGATTCATGATTCTTCCCACATGTTGTGACTATATTCTTGAACTGGAGCAACTGCAACAGAGCTGATCGTCTAACAGGTAGTGGGTCTATCAGTTCCCTCCAGAATAACTGGATGGGTGCTCCCTTCTGTGCATGAGTCATTTCTCTGATGTTTTCTCAGAAGAGAGAAGAAATAAGGGGAATGTACATGTGAGAATAGGTAATGAGAGTCCTGTGTGAATCAAGCTGTGCAAAATGGGGTTTGCTGTTTCTTAATCTATCAGACAGAAGAGTATAAAGAAAAAGCTGAAGTGGTATGAGGAAATGACAGGCACAGAGGGCAGACATAAGTTCACAGCTGTCCCTGAGCACAGTGTCCCGAGCAGTGGTGCTAAGCAAGCACATCAGTGACCTGTAGTTCTTTAAGCAAGTTTGTATGCGTAGGCAAAGAGATCCATTCAGCTTATTCCAACTTTTTTTTCCTGCTTTTTCGTTTAACATAAAGAGCTTCTCAGAAAAGACTGTGGGAAAATGAACTTGTCTTCACTACAAAAACTAAGTGATAAATGTTTGGGAATATAACAGTGATTCAAATTACAAACCCAAAAATCTCCAATATATTCTGCTTTGAAGAAATAATGAACCTCAACATTGGCTGCCTTCTTCTTCCTTGCTTACCCTGCTTTGCCTTGCCTTGCCTTCCCTGTCTTGCCTTTGCCTTTCTCCTGCATAATCTTGGTAAAACCCCAGCATATATTTAATATTTTTATAAATAGAAAATAAACTGGGCTATTTTTATAGAAAAGAACTTACAATTTAGGTGCTCTATTTAATTTTCTATCTGTTTTAAGAGTAGATATTTAGACTAGTCAACATTTGTCGTAAGGTGAGACCACTATGACTTATTACTAATAACTCCATTCATATTTAATTCAGAAAGAGAACTTAGCTAAAGATATGACTGTTGTACAGGCAAATCTACAAGCAGCAGAATGGTTAAAATGCTTTCAAGTGTGAGAGAATCTTTTTTAGACATACCATAATGGAAGTTCAGAGGAAAAGTAGAGGGACAAAATAAAAGCTTACATAGCAGAATAAAGGGGAAGATTAGGAGTATAATATATCCTTCAAAAAGTGGAAGTCATTCCCAAGCCATGTAAAAAATAATAACAGAAAAATACTTACAAGTTTAACAGTAAAACTGTAAAAATTGAGGCCGGAAGATGTAGGAGGAATGTGAAAACTACCAATAACATATTTTTCACAGCTTTGTAAGAAACACTTGAGAGAAACTGAGGGCTAGTGGGTGATTGGTGAGAAGGATCATTCAAGGAAATAGGTGAAAGAAACTCTAAAATAGTTCTTCACCTTGGAGTTTAATACAAACGAGTCAAAGGCAATTTCTTTCCAAGGCAGTACCATTTTAAGGAATAATATCTTCCTGAAGCTGAAGATGCATAAACTGAAAACAGCATTAGGACCAAGTACTATTTAAAAATATAATCAACCTATTTACTCTTTTTTAATAAATATTGTGGACAACAAGAATGGATGGTCATACATGCAAGTTTTAAAAATTTCTCTGAAGAAGGACTGGGAAAATATAGGAAAAGAAGTCTGATTTTCAATAGCAAAATCAGAAAAGTATATTATAAACAGAGATGCCAGATACATAGAATAGAATATTTAGAATCTATAAATGTTTTTTAAAAAGATAATATTTTGTTAAGAAAGTCAAAATTCAAAATTATTTTAGACCTTTGAGGCACACAATGAGAATTTAAATAAGGAATTAAGATGATATTACCATTTCTGGAAATAAATATTGGAAATAGTTGTTAAATATTAACTCTTTACATGGTTGGCTCAAAGGCAGGTAAAATTTCAGATTTTTTAAGTAGAATATAGAAAATAATATATGCTGCTGTCTAAAGCCATGGTACCTCCTCAAAATGTACACAAGATAGAACAACATGGCAAGGTTTTTCACTAGTACAGAATGCTTTAAAATGTATGGAAAACCAAGATTCTTCAGCTCAAGAAGGAGGTGATTGAATTGAATCTGGCAACGTACTGTAAAGTTGTAAACAAGAATGAGAAATTAAAAAATAAAAGTTTATTTATTATTTCTTATAATAGAAACCTAAACATTGAATGAACGAATCAAGCATCATGTGTAAAATAACAACTATAATAACAAGCATGAGTTTAAACATAAAGAAAAAAATGCATTACTTTTACCCTGATAATATTTGATGGTTTTAACACCTTAAGGAATATTGATTTGATTCTTACACGCAAGTTAATTTCTGCGTGCCAGAGAAACAGGAAATCATAATTTTTGTATCTAGAAATTTTTGCATGAATGTGAAGTTTCAGTTAGTGCTAATGCCACATCAGGATGTTGCAACAGTATTTGAATAATTTAAATTTCCATTCTGCTGAAATTAATGAAACTGTTCTCATAAGCATAAATGAGCACTTATTCATGGTTATTCACATCGGCTTTAATTTTCTGGGATTTCCGTATTTCAGTGATTGACTTTTAAAGTTCACTATTAAAATCAAGGCACATAAACAGTTTATTTGAAATGCTCTGGCTACCTGGTGGTGCATACTGGTAGTTCCCTGCATTCATACTTTTTGGCCATATCTACTTGCTCTCCACTATTATTCAAGACTTTTCACTTTTTACATCATGTTGTCTGTCAATTTGCAAACATATAATTTGCAATATAATTTTACAGAAAGATGATTCAGCCAAAATTTTGCAAAAGGTCAAAAACTCGTTTGATTCACTACTGCGTTATCATGTGTTTAATTCTCCTCCAAAAGTCTAAAATTCTCATTTTCCACAGGAATTTAATGTTTGAAGAGATCACTTGGTCCCAAGGTTCCCTGTCTCTGAAGATAATTATAACAAATAATTCCTTTCATGAAATGAACTGCAGCAAAATAAAACTTTATATCAAGGGAGTCTGAGATTTTTAAAAAAAAGGTGCTGCTTCTTGAGAGATTAATACGGAGCAGCAGTTCTATCTGTTTGAACATTTTGTATTTGTAGCCTAAGCTGAGTGTACGAAAAATCCACTAGAACATATGAGGCAGTCTCATTCCCTGATGAAAAAGATCACATACAAGGCTTAAAAAAAAAAAAAATAAAAAGAATAATGTTTCACTTATTGTATTCATCTTTTACTTCAATGATAAGGAGATGAACTTCAGGGTGAAAAAATCTAATAATCTCACAACATACACTATTATCTAGTAGATACAGGGTGCTCAAGATGTAGGGACCAATGTCAGCTGTATTCAGAGGACTCACTTCTGTCATATGAACTGACATTAGCATTTGGTGGGTTTATGAGCTTTTAGTGAGTTTAAAAAACGATGTTATATATTTCCCTTTATTCTGAGAAAGATGCTTATGGGGCATAAGCATTTTTCTTTCATTCATAATATTTTGAACTGACATGTTTAATATAGTGTTTGGACAATGTTCTCAGGCATATGGTGTTACTCTTAGGGCTGTCCTGTGTAGGGCCAGGAGCTGGACTTTGATGATCCTTGTGGGTCTCTTCCAACTCAGTTTATTCTGTGATTCTGCTAAATAACTAATCAGTCTATATCACAATAATACAGTTTTGGTTCAATTGATATTCATACTAACTAGTATTAAAAGATATAAAAGTATAAATTAGAAAAAAAATCTAAGTTTTGCACCAAAGTATGACTTTTCTTTGATGTTCCTGAGGGTAACAACATCAAGATGCAGCAGTTCCACATTTGCATCTTTTACTTGTTAAGTTCTCTTAACCTCAAGATTATGCCTCTCCTGCCAAGCAGTGATCATCTCAATCTAAGGATTAAATAAAAGTTGTAAGTAAAAAGCATGTGTGGCATGGCTATCGCTTTATTTTGTTCTCTTATTCTCTGGTATACTTACATATGAGAGTAACTCGGTTTTGCGGGTGTTTGTATTATTGCAAATCTCTTTATTTTTGTTAGGAAGATTAAATCTGTAAATATGCCTTCCTTTCTGCCTTCAAAAATAAATAATGTCATTTTCTTTTCTTTTTCTTTAATTGCTTTATAATTCCACCCTTTGTCTTTTGTTGAAACTCTAATAATTTCTTGGCCACATTGAATAATGCATGTCTCTGTGGTTTCAAATAGTAAATATTTTCCTTTTTTTTTTTGCAGTTGCTGGAAATGTGTATAACTTGTGTAGCATTAGTGACAAAAATAGGAACATATTACAAAATATGAACAATACAAATACCTCAGACATGGTCTTGGTCTTGTTGCACTAGACAATGTTCTATTATATGGGTTCAAGCAGAGAGTAGATGAATTCACACAACGTAAATTTGTTAAGAATCATTAAATGCATATGTACAGGATCAGGTTGGGATGGAGTTAATTTTTTTCATAGCAGCATAAATGTTGCTGTGTTTTTGATTTGTGATTAAAAGCTGTGTTGGTAACACAGCAGTGCCTTGTCTATTGTGGATCAGTAACTCCATAGTTTCAAGGCCCTCTCTTCCTTCCTTTGCAATTAGGGATGGTCAAGAAATTGGGCGGGAATACAAACGGGATGGCTGATCTGAACTAACCAAAGAGATATTTTATGCCATACAACAATATACTCAGCACTAAAAACAGAGCAGAGGGTTTCTTTGGGAAGGTAGCCATTACACAGAGAGTGGCAAGGCATTATTCTGCTTGTGGGAGGTGGTGAAGTGACTGGTGGCGGTGACTTTGCATAGTTTTGTTGTTTTTCTTCTTTCATTTACTTATTAAACTGTCTTTACCTCAATCCACTACTTTTCTTACATTTGCTCTTCCTATTCTCTCTTGCTCTCATTTGGCAGGAGTGGGTGTCTGTCTGCTGCTTAGATGCTGTCTGAGGTCAGCCTGCCACAGCATAGAAAACACACAGGAATCAAGATGTTTCTGAGGCACAGATGACTGTAAACTGGGAGGTACTGATGGCAAGTATCATTGCAAGCTTGCCCTGATTATCATCCATGTATCTTCTTTTATTTACAGTTTAGAAAAAGGATATTGGATTTGTTCCACCTTGAATGCTACAAGTACAAATTCTTTCTAGGTTTGCATTTAAGATAGGTAAACCCAAGGTAAATATGGGAAAGATATTATAATCAAACCAAGGAATAGAAAAGAAGATTGAAGAGTACAGAAAACATATCAGATGCCTTGCCATTTTAGCAGTCTTTGCATATGTCTTTGCCTCATGAGTTTGAAACAGCCTTTTTTCTTGAGATTTTATAACACAGAATGAGTTCAATTCCTCTTTCCTCCTCTACACCAAAAAAAATATTGGTGTTTGACTTTAACTTTCCAAATGCTATTTCCTTTCAGAGATTATGAGTCATACTCATAATGTATTCTACAAGTAATCCCACATTAAAGTATTTTGTGACAATTTTTTTTCATCTCCCTTGACAGCCAACAAATTCAAAATAAATAAAAATGTTCAAGCACCTCTAGAAAAGTTTGCTAAGACAAACATACATTGTTATATATGTGTTTGTCCAAATTCAAATTCTGTCACAGAATTTATAGTTATTTTAAAAAATAAATTCAGCTAGTTCCCATGTTCTCTTTAATACAGTAATCTCAACAAATTTTTTTTTTGTAAATAGTACTACTCAGAGAGTAAATTTTACATTCTGCAGAATATTTTTTAATCAGAGCAAAGAAGTCAAAATTTCTCAATATTGACTGAAACAGAATAAAAGTTTTGGAAATATTCTTCTAACATAAAACATTTTATGCTGAAATCTTTCATATATTTAAATGACCAAAGACACAATTATAAAAAAAGTTTCCACTAAAGTGGTTTGGAAATTTCAAGGCTTATCATGTAACAGAAACACTCCCTCCTTGTTGACTGTTAAATGAAAGTACATCAATTTAATTTATTATATTTTAATTTGATTTGTTCCAGTCACAGGAATATATCAATTTCATATTTCATTACTAACATGAAAATATTATATTAACATGATCAGAAACAATTCTAATCGTAATTGCATTCTCAACTTGTCAGGGATAAGACATTACAGACACTAATGATATCATTTTAACATTCTTTAAATGTTCCTCCACATGTTTTTTAATCTTCTGAAATTATGTAGACCACAAATATTTTTAAATTTTTATTTATTACAATGAAGTATATTTTTTAATCTAATTCTATTGATAACCTTATTTTGCTAGCATTTTATTTTGCAATATCACTCTACTTAAAAGACTATTGGCTAATGAATAATTATTTTAATTGTTGCTGATATGAACACAGCCTCACTGCAGAACAACCTTATAATGAACTTTGGTATTAATGCTTAATTGTTATCTTCTCAACACACATTTCAAATGAACAGACTAACTGCATTTGTCAAAAGCATAAACCTTTTTTTGTGTAGCTACCACATATTTCTGTCCAAGGTCATACATTTGTTTCTGCCATAAGAAACTAATAGGACTTAGGTAAGTAATTAAAAAATATAATTGGTTTATGCTTGTGTAGCCATTTGTATCCATTATGCTAAAAGCTTTCCTATAAACCGTACATCAAAATATTAATATATTCAAAATCTATTAATGAAACCCAATTCAAATATACAAAAGGAATTACTATGTCTTTCTAGCGATTTCCTCAATACCAGAAATTAAAATATTGAACATCAATATAAAAATGAGAAAACTATGTTATGTCTGTTATGGAAGACTTAACCTAAAAACCTTGATTTTGTTATTTTATTAGACTTTTTTGGCTATCCACCATCGGTGTGAGATAGTCACATCATCACTTTTAAAAAGAACTATTTTCAGAAGGCTCTTACACAATCTCAACATTTATGCAAGGTTATTAGCACAGTTCCAGAACCAAAATGGTCTGAATATATTTCTGATTTTCTGGTTTACAAACTGTTCAAGTACAGTCAAATAATAATTCCTACAGACACCCTTTCCTTTCTATGTTCAACTTCTTTGCTCTGCCTATCAAACAAGAGTGACACTTCCATAAACACAAGGGCCACCAGCTAGACAGTAGATCAGTTTTAATTCTTTAGATACATGTCTGGGCTGAGCTTTCCTCATCTATGAAAGTTGTTGATTACTTTTTCCTGTAGCTGTTGGCCATGGAATTGTAAAACTTTAATTCTGCATAGGATTTTTTTCTATTAAGGTTAATCTTCTATTTACCAGCCTTTCCAACAAACTGTTTTCTTACTGCACCAGAAGGTGTCATTTTGTATTCAACTTATTGCAAAGAAGACAAGTGAGATTATTATAGTGTTGCCTAAATTTTCACTTCTAAACTGAAGGTAATTACTACTGCAAGTAGCTATTGTTCTCTGTGTGAAAATGTAACATTCCATGTGCTACCAAATCAGTCCTGTGAACTTTGGGTCCTTTCTTTCAAGACTCAAGTTAAACCACTGAAAGAAAAGGAAAGTAAATCTCAGTACAATGTACTTTTAATTTATGTAACGTTTTTCCATAAAGTAAGAATGTCACTGTGATTTCTTTCTTTAAAAGACCTAAAATTGGATTTTATAATTATGTTTGAAGACATTGAATGAAAAAATACAAGAAGTACTTCTGAATCCATACATTTTCAATATGTCTATCTCTAGAATCTAAAGATTAGAAAGAAAATTGAAGTGATTAAACTTAATGTTCACAGTCTGACTAACGCATGAAATGGAATAATTTTATCTTTCTGTCCTTCTTGTTATTTAACTGCCATAGCATATTCTCTTGATTATTTCCTTAGATAAGCATCAGGCCTGGTTCCACAACGATTACTCAGATATTACTCAAAGAAAATTCCACTTAAAAAAATAATATTGCATTCAGATCAAAGACTTTACTTCAGTTGTGATTTCCATTAAAAATGAAGTTGATACCTCCTCACCCCACTCAGGGATTTGGGATTTTGTAAACCTTTCTGAAACAATGTTTTTATTTAAATATAAGTGAAAATTGTCGGTATCTAGTAAAGCAGAAGGATGATGTATGTACAGCCACTTTGTTATCTACCGCAACCCAATCGTACCTCTGTGATAAAATATGGCTATGATTTAACAAAGGTTAGCAAGGGCTTTCTACCACTTTAATGCAAGCAGTAGTGTAAATTGGGGGGGGGGGAACCAACAAAAAACCCCAACCAACTCCGGTTTGGACAGAGTATAGTAATAAGGAAATGTTAACATTTCCAATGAGCATATGTGATGAATAGGATAATAACTTTATAATTTTCTCTGTGTGAAGTTACGTAAAATCGCATGCTGCCCTTCACTGGAGGCCCAAAGGATAGCTACTTTGTCCCACACTGGGGCTGCGGCATTTTACCACAGGCGGCTTGCAAACACTTCTCACCGGAGGGACCACTTCCTCACCCGAGGGGGCTTTCCAGGGCGGATGTTCTGAGGTGCAGGCGGAGATAAAGAAGCCGAGAGGGGACTCTTCGTATAAGTTCCACATACACATTTATTGAGTGAAGGTTCCAGGGACAGAAGGGCTGCGGAGGCAGGGTTACACAGGGTTTTATACCCTACTGAGTGGGGGCAGAGAGAGCATCAGTAACCAATGATCTGAGGGTTAAGGAGAGGAGGTAAGGCGGGGACATAAAGCACTAACCAACGGGAATAATACAGAAGAGGGACTTCAGGAGGGAACCAATGGGGCACCGAACAAAGTAGAATTTTCCAGGAACCATACATATTGACGAGGGGAAATGAATATTCAAAGACTTATACACAGAACAGGGAGGGGGGGAGAACGAGTTGCCATAGTAACAGGGCCTGCTCGCTGCAGAACTAGGGGAGAGCTCAGCTTTCACTGAGTGAGCAGTTAAAGCTCTGCTCCTGCTCCAGACCACCAGGTTGTGGGACCAGCCTCTCTTTCTGGGGTCTGAGCAGTCTCAACTGCCTGCACCACTACAAATTTACTTGCAGCAACTTTGTGTTTTCCTCTCCTTGAACTTAGGTGACCATCCAATCCTGACTCACAAGGAAAACCACTATTCGCTGAACAATGACCACTGGCAGGAACACTTGCATGAGTTTCTCGCGAAATACCTTTCTTTGATAATGGTTACCAGCTTGAGTGACATATTGAGGTCACAAGCCAAAATAACATATGACAGAGTTTTGCTATACTCTCAAATGTATTTTCATAAGGTCTGGTTTTGTTGTTTTTTTTTTTTTTTTCCCTTCTGAGGCTTAGGGCTTGGTCTTTATTTATTGATTTATTTGACATACTCCATCTCCCCATTTTTTCTTCTTGTTTTCTTCAATTCCTAGGAAGATTTACTTAAACAAGTCACAAAGATCTGGCTTCCTTTATGAATCTTCTTACCCCACTGTCACCATAACAGCACCATTACTATTTACAGACACTTGGACTTCGCATTGATCCAGTCAAAATTATGTTGGCTGTATACTGAAACAAGAAACTTTTCCTCCTAATGATCTCATTAGACTGTGATGAATAATCTCTCCAGGGAGGTCATCAAAGCCATGTCATCAGCATTATTTAAACTTTCTACTCCTCTTAATCATTTTTATTATACCATTGTCTATAAACTCAGCTAAGATTGGAAATCCCATTGGACGGGGTGCACGGTTAAGTGCAGCCCTTGCCCTGAAGATCTTAACATCTAATTAGATTAGACAGCTGTGACAGCAATGTTCAAAATGTCAAAAACATTTTTAAAGCTTGCCACAGGTTTTCCACCAGTACCACCCCAGGCTTGAACATAAAAAAACATAAAATAGTGGGACCACGATTTTCAAAGAAATCTGAGGCTTGCACACAAAATAGGAAATAGAGTCCTGAAGTGGGATAAATAACAGTCTAGAAGCCTATAATCACAATTCTTACCCTCCCCTTTTTGATTTGTGCTTCTATTTTCATCTCTAGGAGAAATTTGTTTTCTTGACATACAGCAAATAATGCTTTATCTAACTTTCTCATTTAGAAAGACTGACATGTCTTAGCAATTCCATAAATTAGACACAAACCTGAGGGGACCGTGCATAATTTATGCTGTAGTTCTCTCCAAATGCAACCTAAATCCTTGCACATTCATTTATACACAAAACCATCCATATACGCTGGTGTCTGATGGTATAAGAATTATTAAAGACACAAAAAACATTGAAACACTGACAACATTTTTTAGTGGTTTATCTATTTAGGCAGATTTAACCCCTGGCTCACTGGAGAGAGGAAGGATCATGCAGTCACACTGATCTGACACCTCTTAGTTAAATATTATGTACAGTCCACCTCAGTGAGCTCCTCAGCACTGAGTCACAATACACTCACAGTCTTTATATGTAACTACTTATACCATTCTCATCACTGTATTACCAAACTTTCTTGCAGAGGGGCACTAAGCAGAGAGACCAGTAAGTGTCAGGTGTGTTTTTTTCTATTTGTCCTTTACCCAAAAGAAAACTTCCATGTGCGATAATGTAATATGGTTTAGTAGCATTATATAATTGTGGGAAACAGGGGAATGGGGTGAGAGAGCATTCACTAGCTTTCCAGAGACAGAAGAATGTGAAAACATGAATATGCAAGCATGTCATCCACTTGCTTCAGAAAAGATCAAAGTAAATTTTACACACCTGTAGATTGTGCATAATTTACACACAGCTCATAAAATGTACATACTGCAAATTATTATAATTTTAATTGTGTATTACTTAACATATCAGCATACTGCTTTCATCATTATACACTAAGTTGTATTTTCTATATACTCTGCATTATTACTATCTGACTACATTTAGTATTAAATTTCTCTATATGGTGATCAAAGGATTTAGGGAAACCTCATATGGCACCCTTTGATTAAACAAAGTTATTGCCTAGTGGGCTGGGACAGAAGAGAAGAATTAGTGTACAGGAGCTGTCTGTGAGGCAGAAAGCACTTGTGAGCCTTGTAATCAAACATTTCAGTGATTAAAAATACAGCAAAAACTCACCCTTTTCATGCTCCATGGGGAATTTAGACTTAAAACTTTTTTCAGAGTTCAGTGAAGAAAACTGCAGTGAGAAACTTGTAAAAGAGAAGATCAAAGAATATTCTTTTGGGGAAGACCTAAAATACATGTTGCATTTTAATCCGGGATAACCTTATTTAGGCTGTTGTTCTGGCACATCCACTTCCATTGTTGAAACCATGTAACCTTTACATGAATTATTAAATATATAAAGATTAAGAAAGAATAGCAGTACAGCCTGGTGGTCATGGAATTTCCCAGTTTGATGAATATCTAGATCCCAATGCAAGTACCCTATGACTTTTTATATTTATAATAAAAATCCAACTACTTCAGTAGCAACTCTAAAACACAAGTTCAGTAAAATACAGTTTAGTAAACTCCAGTAACTGGATAGAGAGAAAATTTATGTGGAGGAAAAACGGTCTTGGTTTTGTCTCTTTCTCACCATTCTACTCTATTTTGAATTGGGAATAAATCAAATTAATTTCGCTATGTCAAGTTTGCTTTGCCTGTGATGATAATTGGTAAACAATCTCCCTGTCCTTATCCCAGTCTGGGAGTTCTTTCATCCTATTTTCTCCTCTTGTCCTGTAGAAGAGGGGAGAGAGAGAGCAACTGTTTGGGGGTCTGGTAGCCAACCAAGGCAACCCACAAGAGAAAGAAAATCTTTCAAGGATGTGTGGAATGGAATCTGAGAAAGAGCAAGAAGGACATGAGACAGAGGACTGAAGTGTGTCTCATCTTGGAAAAAGAATTAGGATTTAATTCATAGGTATGAAGCAATCTTGTTTATCAGCTTGGAATCAAACATTTAAACAGACTGCTAAATAAAGATGATTAATGGCAGAATTTATATACACCATATTTATTTCTGAATTTACCATAAATACAGACTTCTTATATTAAAAAAAAAAATAAATATACCAATTGCAAAGAAATGTAATAAAGTATGAAAAATCTGTGGCTGTATGAAAATAATTTATTTATTCCTCTATTTTGTCCCAATTTACCCTGGAATTCGTAAAATATATTTGCTGTTTGAGAAACAATAAATTCCATCCTCTTTAAGAGTCCTAACAGTTAAATTTTCAGACTTTTCTTGCCATGACTTTTTGATTTTTAAATAACAATAAATATATGCAGCATATTTGAGCTTTTTAGAAGGTAACTTCAAAATAAATAATTTAGAAACAATAGGAAATGCCTCAGGTTGTTTCAGGTACTTCTTTTCTATATTGAAGGTATTAATCTATATGAAACAACATGAAAGAGCAAAAAGAGTTAATGGAATACTCACAGCTTAAGGTCATAATTCTACATATTCATAAACACATTTGGAATATGCATGTATTTTAAATAAGAAACTGCAGACTAAAACATTCATAGCCAGCATTATAGAAACTTGTCAAATACAAATCTTTGACTCATGAAGTTCTGAGTAACAGTTCACATTTAGAATTTTCTCATGATTTTGTCTTAACATTTGTGATTTAATGTAAAATACTATTTAATTAGCAAAATTAACAAATCTTAATCTAAACCAGTCATATTTGAAATACTTATTTTTTTCCATTGTCATTTGACACACGATAATGAAAGGGAAAACACCTGGAAAAGCCATGACAATAATTTTTGATGGTAGAAGTGAGATCCTTTACTACCATTACCAAAACCCAAAAACAAGTAGTCTAAAAAAATAGTTTCTGATTTTCACATATGTCAAAGAAAATAATAATCTCTTTGCCTGCAGGAACACTGCAATTGGATGTACCCTTTTTCTTTGTGAAAAATGGCTTTCTATGAAGCAACAGACAAAGGCTATTCCAGGATTTAGATGATTTTTTTTTCCAGTGATACAATAAAAATTTCAAGAAATGGAAGAATGCCTGCTTTGGTAGCTTAGTTCAGCTACTGGATATTATCCAGTGTGTAATATCCTTTTTTCAGGAAGCAAAAGACTGAAATAAAGGTTTCCTCCTTGCAGTAAGTCTACTGAAAACAGTTCTGCTCTAGCTGACTTAAAACATGAGCAACACAGTACCAAAAATATTTTTGCAAGGCAATACATCTAACCACCCTCTAAATTAGAAAAATAAGCTTCTCAATCTTGTCTAGAATATTCTTATGCTGTACAATAAATCCCATTAGTCTCTGAAGTCATTACTACATGGTGTTCTGTCATCAGTCAATGAGATAAATGCATGGTTATAATCTATATGATAAAATAATACATTTATGATGGTGTGGGAAGATGGCTGAGGGTTAAAAGATAATGGTACAGAAGTTATAGGGAAAAATACAGTTGCTACTCCCCGGATGGAACATGGTCAGCATACCCAAACTCCCATACACAATAAAATCTGAAGGGCACCAAATGGAGGGTGGAGCAGAGTGGAGGCACTGCAGCCAGGCTCTGTTGAAACCCTTGAGGAGGGAGCTCGGTGGTACTTTTTAGTTGATAAGCCACACAGCAGCTGAAAACCAAGGTAGATAAAGGAAGATATCCTGCTCTTCCTGTCACAGCAACTGTGGTGAAATCACTCTCCTTGGACTAACACGTCCCCATCCCAAGGCTGAGGCAGGTACTATACTGAGATACTCACCGCCAAGGCAGGACCACCTCTCAGTGAGTAAGATGTATGACTAAAGTCACTCAAGCTCCACCCAAACACATTCTCGAACGTCAACCTGTTACAGTTTTGTTAATCAAGAATGTTATTCTGTAAACTGCACAGTGAGTCCATCAAGGGCTCTGGCAGTTGCTGGCAATGTGTAAAGGTGTAAACCCAGGAGGGATTTCTCTGTTTGGCATGTGGCCCTGAAAAAGTCAGTTGAACCACCCTCTGATCTAGTGAACTGCTTGGTGAAGGGTGCCCATAGTGGGACACTGACAGACTGGTTGGGCACAAGGGTCTCAGCTTTCCTGGGGTGCTGACAGACACATCTAACACTAAGGGTTTGAGTAAATCTCTGCTTTTTACATGACAGATGGTGTCTCACACATGATAGCTTAATAAATGAATGAAAATACTGCTTTCAACTGAATTAAATTGAAACTTTTTTTTAATTAATTCAGAATGTTTTGCTGGTCTTCAGAGATACAGTTTTAAATGCTTTTGAACTGTAATTTTTATCATATTCAGGGATTCAAACATAGGTATGTCATCAGTCTATGCACATTCTTTGCTGACAGTTACTGTACTATGCTTGCTACTTTTCAGGTAAAAGTAAGACTGAGGCTTTCAGGAAGACAGTTCATTAAACCAGAAAGGAAGTTGCAATATTTTTTTTTCTATCTTGCTTATAACCCAAATACAGTTTCTAGAAATGAGATAGTGATGGGGTTTGATTCTACAATATAGTACAAATTTAATTAAGTGTTGCACATTCTAAATAAAGAAAATGGTTTTATCTCCTGACATTTCAAATTAGAAAATCCAGTCACAGGAACAATGAATCACAGCCATTTTACTTATTTATTTATTTTACTCTTGATCTTCAAAGTCTTATTTCATTATCCTGCTTGATATTTCACAACTACTCTACCAGACTGTAGATAACTTAAATAAGAACATATATTTATGATAGATAAAGATGTTATCATTCACTTTATCTCATCCATTGAGAAACTTTATTTTAATGTGATTATATTAAATTCCAGGCCAACTGCCATTTACACTGTGGTATAGCGAATGCCACCTCTGATTCTGAAGATGAGTCACATTTAAAATAGTTTTCCACTTAGCCTATATAAAATTCAGCTAACATGCAATAATTTTTTATAGCTGCCACCAATTAATTAATGATGAACTTGATGAAACTTGATGAAAGTTTTTCCAGATTATCTCAGTTTGTGACATTATCTCAGTTTGTTCAGACAAAATATTACTACTTTATATTCTTCTAGTTCTTCCAGCACAAGCTATGACTCTGTTTTGCCTCCATGGACTGACAAACTATTACTGTCTCCATCTTCTTAGGTTGGTAAGACTATGTAATGGATTTAGCATCTAGGATTTTTGTGAGGGGAAAAAACAACTGTCCTGTGTAGGGATGCCTACAGCATAAATACGTACCAGTGAAGAAAAGGCTTTAGCCTAAATAAAAACAATTTTACGGTACTTGAACATAAACTCACAAGGATGGACATGGACATACACATGAGTTAACAGTATGCGCTTCGAAAGAGTAAGACTTAGCAACATGAACATGATCCAGCAACAAACATCATTCTGCCATTCCTACTGAGGATATGCAATAATGTTTCCTCTTAGCTCTTTTTTTAATAAAGTATTTTCCCCACGACAGTAACTTAAAAAAAAGCAGTTCATAAAGTTCCTTCATTGGTCCACATACAGTGTTAGATCTTTGGTAAAAATACATGCATTACTTGTAGCATCTGCTCAGATTGAATATATGAGTTGAATTTGCTTGTTTTGTTGCAAGTAACCTGATCTCATATTTTTCATGAGAATGCCAGTGCATAGTAGCTTTGTGAGTTTGATATTTCTCACTAGTTTTCTCTTACATCCATAAGAAACAAAGGTATTCCTTCTCCTCCTTCTCTTCTATCACTTTCTTTCTCCCCTTACCAAATTTTTGTTGGTAAGTTAAGTCCTTTCCTATTTAAGTTATCTATGCTGCTGAAATGCCAGATAGATTAGACGATCATTCTCTGGCCTGAATCAGTGATTTTCTGTTAGAAAACTTAAATGCATAAAGCAGAATTTCACATGGGTCACTTACCCATGTGATATTCTTAAATCAACAGTATTTCAACTTGTGGCAGCCTATTTTCTCTTGTTCTTTTACTGGATACCACTGAGAAGCAGCAGCTTCCTCTTCTTTACTTCCCCAATCATGCATTTATATGTATTGGTAGGATTTTTACACACACACCTCCCACACCCCAATGAAACTGAATGCAAAACTGAGACTCTCACTTCCCAAAATCAAACAGTTGCAACAGGACTTAGCAGGGGGGACAGATCATCTCCCTTGACCTGCAGGCAGTAGCCACTAAACCAGAACACCATTACTACCCTTTGCTGCAAGAGCACATTACTGATTCAAGGTCAACTTAGTGTCCTCCAGGATTCCCAAGCCATTTTCTGTAAAGCTGTTTTCTAGCTGGTCTGCTCTCAAAATGTTCTGGTGCAGGGGATTGTTCCTCCCAAGTGCAAGACTTTGCATTTTCTTCTGCTGAACTTCATAAATTTCCTCTCAGTCCAGATGAGGTCACTCTGAACTGAGCGCAACACTCTGATGTATCAGTCATTCTTCCTAGCTTTTTATCCTCTGTGAACCTGCTATGGATCACACCTGTCCCAGGAAGCATGTCATTTATGAAAATACTGAGCAGTATTGGCACCAGTATTAAACCCTGTGGTAGACTATTTCTGATTGGCCTCAAACTGGACTTCATGGTGCTCATCACAATCACTTAAGCCTGGCAGTTGAGACAGTTTTCAACCTACTTCACCATCTGCTTGGCTAATCTATACTTCATCGGGTTGTTTTTGGATATTGTGTTGGAAAATTCACTAAATTAAAAATAAGTAATGTCCACTGCTCTCCACTCAACCACCATAAACAGTCATGTTCTTCCACTGTTCCTAACTATGTTTCACTCCACTAGCTTGAACAAGTCATGTATGTGACGGATTTGTATTTTCTTCCTTTTTTTTTACTATCTACATCTTTATTATCATATTCTATAGTCTGATTTGAGTATTTATCATTCCTGAATATCATTTATTCTGAAATACTTTTCTAAAATCTGGCGGTTTTTAATACAGAATGACTTCTTCACCCTAATCACTAATAAGCCTTATTACTTAATTTGCTTATTTATAAACAGTGTCCTGGGACAATGCCAGAGCAATAGTATGCTGTTCCCAAGCTGCAATAGCAGATATTGAGTTTCAAAAGTTTCAGACTCTCTATGAGTAATTGAGTGCAGATGATCTTCTCCATCCTGAAATGTGCAGAATAAAATCAGACTAACCTGCTCTAACCATGTAAAGTCTGTATTTTACAGTCTATATTTTACAGACTCCTATATAAAACTGAGAATACAGCATTTAAAAATTTTAAAGATTGTTTCATACACAGAAAAATGTATAGCACAACCTAGTGCTAACTTGCAAAAGATATTTTCAAGACTGGTTATATGCGGGTCATCACTTTATTAGACGGTTACAAAATACCTTATGCACTAAAATAGCTACTTCCTTGCCTCATTCTTACTATGTTAGTCTTTCATTTTGGTATATTAGTGGCTAAAAACAAACTGCTAGATCCACTGTTTTTAATTAGCATAACAAAAAAGTATTTCTATCCTTCCAGGATCTCCTTTTGACTCAAATACATTTAGAGATGATGAAGGGTACCTTTTATAAATCCCTCTTGGGAGGTTATGTGCTCAAGTCACGTTTACATTAAAAAGATTTGTTTGTGTAGCTCCCTGTACACCATTTTGAAGATCTGCTTCTTGGAATATCAAATTACATTTTATTTGATAGATGTGAAGCCTGGTAAGAATAACAGAGTGAATTTTGTTGCTTGCTTGTCCTTCAGTTCAACATTAGCATTTTGCAAGTTATTTAACTTCGACTGATAGGCACATAAGAACTGAAACTACATAGCCTTTCAAATACCATTTTTAAAATATTATTGTATTTAGAAAGCCCAAATAGCACTGGTGGTTTGGGATTTTTTTGTATTATGATGTCCTGGTTCGAAAGACAGGTGTCTGTCAAGGAAGGTGGGAAACCTTTCTTGGATAGAGGATGACCCACCTCCCTCCTCCGAATTACTATACCTTTGAAATTACGGTGCAATCAGATACATCAGGCAAAGATGTGGTAAAAAGAATAACAGTTCTTTACTAGGGTTGTATATCTATATATATATAACAAGACAGACAAACGGCAACAATAAGAGAACAGACAAACCCAGTAACAGCGCTTTTTCTGTCGTTGGGCGATTCTCCGTTGGGGCAGAAAGGCTGTGGTGACTCCCCCGCGGCTGCAGGGGGCGCTGTGGCGTGAGCACGATGACCTCTCATGTGGCAATGGTGGCTCCAGCGAGTGAGAGAGAGAGAGGGGAGATCGCTCCCGGCGCGAACCCAGGGGGCAGCAGCCTGGCTCAGCACCAACCTCGGCAGTGGACAGCAAGCAGCACAGGCAGGCAGGGTTGACTAGGGAGTGATGGACTTTGGTCTCACCCACCGAGGGGCCAGCAGAAGGCAGGAGCAGCTGAGACGAGTAGAACCCGGCACCGACCCACATGCAGCAGAAACCCGGGCTGGTCACAGAGACGGCAGAGGGGAGCAGCTCCGGGCAGCGACAGTTACAGTGCAACTCTGTGCCCTGTGCCGCTGCAGGACCCTCGCAGAGACGTCACTGTGTATCCATGCTCTGGAGCAAGCGGGCAGAGACATCGCAGTGTAGCAGTGTTCCCGGAGCGAAACCGGCTCTCGCTGCAGACACGACCATCCAAGCTGAAAGCTGAGCTGAAAGGAGCAGCGAGCCCAGTCTCCACCCACCTCTCACCAAAGTCTCGAAAAGTCCCCCTTCATCTCTCGTGATGATAGGATCCAGCCTCTGGGGAAACAACCTCCTTGCCAACATTTACAACTCTTGTTTCTTTAACTGGGTAAATTGTCCTGGCCTCTGGGTTGGACAAGCAATCCGTTTTGTCCTTAAGTATCGCCCATTCTGGGTGATCAGTGTGGAATGCGGGGGGACAGACAACTTTCTTTGTTCTTAAGTATCGCTCATTAGTTCCCAGCCAGCCCCTCCCCACCTACAGTCTCCCTGCTACATGGGGAAAGAAAAGAAATTTTCATTTGTCGAACACTGTAGTGGTGTGCGAGGTCTCTCCCCTTGGTTGTAATAGTGAGGAAGGTCTCTCCCCTCTAAGCCCTGTCTTGGTATATCCCTTTGTTCAATTACCTGTCAGTCTTCATTTCCATTTATGGTTATGTTCTGGCACTTTCTCCCTCACTCGGCACTCCATTGGCCCTGTTCCCCTGCTCCTCCCCTCACCTACCCTTATTGGTTCTATGTATGGTAATCACGCCTTTTCTCCTCCCTCTTGCCCTCATGTAATTGGTCCTCAGTGTTCTCTCTGCCCCTTGTCCGTGCTGTATAAAACCTTGTGTCACCCTGTTCTTGTGGCTCTCCTTCCCTGACCCTTCACAAATAAACACCTGTTGTGGAACATCATAAGGAGAGTCTGCCTCCTAACTCTTTGCCCCCGGTCTTAAGGCGCTGAGTGTGCGAGTGTAAGGCCTGCGCTTCCACCTGCGTGGGTGGGATAGGGTGTCAGCAGCAGACGGCATACCTATCTCACCGGCCCCCGCACACCACGCTGAGGTACCACCGGATGCAGGACAGCTTTCAGGAAGGTTGCGGCAATTACCACCGAGCGCGCTGCAACAGAACCCATAACATATGATAAATAATTTCTTTTTTTCTTAAATTTCTTTCCTTAATTTCTTCTTAATTCTATAAGTTTCTGTTATACAAAGAAGAAAAATAAAGGGGCATTCAAGATGAAAAATAGTGATATTAACCATGAGCTTTGATGGTTATATATGTGTGGATATTGAGACGGATGAAAAGAATGAAGCTTGCAGAGGCTAAGAACTAAAAGTTTTATTTAACAGCAGCAGAACTAAAAGCCAAAAGCCCTAAAAGGTAAAAAGAAAGAGAGAAGTTTCCTCTACTTTACAATGGCCGGTTTTATACCCTTCTTGCTCTTCTTCTCTAAGTTCTCTTGGTTACAGCAAATACCCATTCTAACTTCATTGGACATAACAGTATTTTATACATAGCAGTAAAGCTCAACTAACAGTCCTTTGTTATAGTTATCTCTTCACGTCCTTGCTGTTCTTGCTGTTCTGTCTTCTTCCAACTTGGATACTTTGAAACTCTCATGGGTACAGGAAAATTTGATCAAGGTCATAGTTGTCCAAGTTTGTCTTCGTGAGATCCCCAGACCAGCTGGCAGCCTCCACATATATGGTTTATGTACCTGTATTTCATATAAGTCCAACAGATTCTCAAGCCAGGAAACCAATAATCTTCTATTTACAGTCAAATAGTGAAAAAGTGCAGTGTGTTAATTTAGGGCTTCACATTGCCCTAAGTCACACTCAAAATAGGAGCAAGTCCTGTAATAAGAAAAATGTCCTTATGATTCATTTTTATATATAGATATATAGATAAGTATTTAATCTTAGCATTACTTGAATCCTAGTGTACCTAAAGAAAATATGAAGGCTACCACTGATATCAATGGGGATGAATTTTGTCTCTGACAGACTGTATCAAAACTTCCTTTCTTAATGAAAGAAGGGATTCAAACCATAACCTCTAAATTGATGGCACTTCTCAATATTTTAGGTTGGTTAATTTTGCTGCTTTGTCACTCTCTGGTTCTCTGTTTTCTCTGATATATTTCCATTTTGTTAATATACCTTTTCTATAATCTGAACTCATATTGATATTTAATGCTAAAATGTACTGGGAGAAAATTATTTGAGTGACTAACTTATTTAAAACAAGTACTCACTAAGATGAAAAAGAAAAACTACTTCATCTTACTTCTCTGTTTTCCCTTATTAATATCTGTATTGATTAAGAAAATACTTTGAAAATTTAAGTTTTTTAGGAGAGAAAAATAAAAGAAGAAATAATAACAAAATGCAAGTAACTTACAGCTAAGTCCATAAAAACTTTTAAGGAAATCAGATAAAGGATTTTTTACTGTACAAGGAGATATTTTGGAGAAGGTGATAGAATTTGCATCAGTTTGCATTGGATAGAAACACTAGCTATAGTTACAACATCTCTGTTAATATTTTTGATTGATTTTTCTATTTTTTTTATTTCAGCCAAGAGTTTCTTTATTTGATATAATGACAGAAAATAAGGAAGAAAAATATTAATGGGAAAAATTAGATAATGATGTTTGTGCAAATCTTTGTTTTGATGGTTTGGCTGTTCTTATGAATATTCATGAACCTGCAAAAACCACTCTTAATTTGCTCACTTCAGAAATATCTGAATAATCACAATGTGCTCTTGATCAGAAAAAACTCAACTAGAGCATAACATGTCTTCTTTAGCATCATATTTGAGTTTCTTTCCATTTCTAGTATTGAACAGAAGCTCAAGACATGCCTCATCCATAAGAAACAGCCTGACAGGAGGTCACTAAAAGCAAAAAACACTGAAGAGCTTTGCTTCATCAAGTTCTTCATCAAGTTCTTTGGAGATAAAGCATGGCTCTGGGACCCTGTCCTTCCTATGTTCTTCGTGACCACTTATTGTTTGATAGAGAAAAACAGCGCGTGATAAAGTGTGGGAGTTAAAAGTTTGGGACATGAAGTCTGCTGAAAGTGGGAGCATCAAGCTAAGACTCATGGGGAAAGAGAGCTGTAACTGCATGAAACAGAAATTACAGGAAAGAAAAGTTGGACTTGGTTGGACATCAAGACAGTGAGTAGCAAATATGATAGAAGAAGCTGAGAAAAAGGGAGAGGTGCAGGCAGAGAGTTGAGGTGGGAGAATGACACAGACTGCAGTGAGACGCCCCTAAACAGAGAATGGGCTGAATTGGCAATAAGTCAAAGAACCTGGATGACCAGCATAGAATAAAGATGCAACACAAAACTTCAGTGAAATGGGCAGAAGAGTATGCTCACAAAGACATACTAACTGAAAATTATGGAAATGAAACTGATTTTTTCTGATGTTAACGAGTATTTGTAGCACACTGGGACTCAGAACGTGGTGTCAACAGTGTGTCTTAAAATGTAAAGCAAACTGAGAGAAAGACTTTGTCATACTCTTCAGCCTTCTAATTCGTTGGATCTAGGAAGCAAAACTTGCGGTATTTGGAGATGTTATCATTTAAGTGTGAATTTAACATGGTCCCAGAGAAATAACCCCCCGCAGTGTTATTATGTTCAAAAAAAGCTACCATGTAGAAGGCAAGACGTTATCTTGTTTTGCTTTTGTCACATTTGATGGTTTGAAAAATTAGAATTATATGGATTAATGTGTCACAATTATGAATATAACACACACTTCATTTTTCATTATTGTTTTATACTAAGTAAGCTGAAAATGAGGAAAAGTTAGGGAAGACTCCATAGTAACTGCTGGGATCTGTTGGTGGGCTGAACCTGTCATCTCCCCCGTAGGGACATCTATTGGGTAAGAACCACAGTCTGTGCAAGCTGAATACTTTTACTGGGGATTAGAGATATTGCTTTGAATACATTTTTGCAGTCAGATACTATCACTGACAATCCTTGAACCCTAACCTTTCACAATTTTATATTAATAAAGAGTGTTATTTGTAAACTGTGAGTGCAAGTTCTTCACGGGCACAAGCAGTCACCAGCAGCAGGTAACATACTCAAATAAAGTGGGAAGACACACTGAGGAGTCTCCTTTATGCTGCTGGTGTGTGTCCCTGAATAAGGCAGTCAAACCACCCTCTGATCCAGCAGGACTGTTCAGTGAAGGGTCCATGTAACGGGACACTGACAGACTGGTCAGGCATAAGGGTCTCAGCTTTCCTGGGATGCTGACAGAAAAATCAGACACCAAGGGCTTAGGAAATCTCCCCTTTTCACCTGACACTGATCCAAGGACCAGCTGAGGAGCAAATATTTGCAAGGCGCTCTGAGTTGGGGAAAAGAGGGGAAAAGAATTTACCCACATGAACATAAACCTTATTGTGCCATATTCCCTCAGGCTCAGTGAATCCAGCTTGGCCTTGTTCGGTACGTGGGACTAAGGTCAGACTTAGCTGTATTGCAGATGTAATGTGTGTATATGCATAGACATCTGCATAGACACATAGACACAGGTGGGTTAAGTTAAACTCAGGTTATGCCATACTCATTGGTGAATTTACATTCTGATACAGTCAGGGAACTGAAACATTAATCAGTATGCATAAGACTCAAGTTGCAACAAAGAAACATATTTGTCATTTCTTAAAATTTCAATATTTTATCCTTACAACTTATCCAACATTTTCAGACATTCCAGATTTTCTCCTAAGGAACACAGAGATCTAAATTTTCGATAGTTTTGATGTCAAAACTGTCAGAAATCATTAAGACCTTAAAGACTCAAGAGATAAAAATCAATGCCTGAGATTTTAGAGGGAAGAAAAAAAGTCATTTAGAACTATCTTCTGACTCTTTGAAAAGAGATAAACATAATAGGAAACCAAGGTCTGAGAACTGCTGGCTGCTTTCCCTTTCAAACTCCTCTTTTTCTTTCATATTAGTGTATTATGGCCTCTAGGTAGAATTAAAGTGATACTTGCTTATTATTTTGGGGGACACTTTTGCCTTGCTAGGGTCTACCACTTCCTATCTATACTTATTTTAGGTAGATGCTATGTTCTATTAATGTATGACATATGATACTTTTACTTAACAATATAAATATATCATTAAAGGCAATTAATTTTTTTTCACTTGAAATATTTTTTGCCCACCTAAATTAGCTACTAAGGAAGTTCTTGGTGTTCGAGATATTAAATTTATTAGTCTCAGTTTTGGTTAACTCATACAACATAACATAACACAACAATTAAACCAGAAAGAGAGAAGTAGTCGTTAACATTTCTGAAGTGTGTGTGGTGGCATATGTGGTGTTCTATCCATAGGCAGAACAGCACTTCTTTTGTGCTATAAACAACACAGGATATAGAATCATATATAAAATCACAGAATCACATAGTGGCTGGATTTGGAAAGGACCTTTAAAGATCATCTAGTACAACTCCCCTGACATGAGCAGGGATAGCTTTCACTAGAGGGATATAATCCAACAATCTTCATGTATAGAGGAAATTTTTTTTTTTCTCTTGTCCACAAGTTATTCCTTTACTGTCTTCTTCAGAACTCCTAGCACTATCTTATGGGAGTATATGGACTGCCATTTTGCTTTTTATGATTTGTAAAGCTGAACTTTTATATAAGAAATTGTGTCATTTATATGAGTATCATTATTATGATGTACGGTTAAGTCCTATGCATGGTGTTTCCAACCTAACTGATAGATAGATAAACCATTTTAGATAACTGGGCTGAATACTTTCTTTGAGAGCCCCTTGATTCCGAGCTCAGTTCTTTGCAGGCTGCTAATGGCAAACATATATGATTTTTTATTATGTTACCTATGCTACTGAGACTGTGCTATGCCAGGATATTGCAGTCAAAAACCTGTGGTCCAAGGCATAATTTCAGTTCCATGAACTGACTTTCCTGCTGCCTATTGATGTTTCCAGACATAGTTCCTCTCCTTTTAGACTGGAAAACACCTGCTTGTTGCTGTTCTTAAGGCCAAACTATCTATGGAAAAGATCAGTATTCAAATTCTCTCATGGAGGTACTTGTGTTAGTCGTTCATTGACCCTTGAGACCCATTGAAAGATTTGGTATCTCCAGATTTTACCATCATATCCACTGACACCCTAATTGCCTATTAAATACAATAGGGTAAGACATATATTGCAGACTATGTATATCAAACTGCTGTGTGCACACAAGTCAGTTCAGACATAGAAAAACAACTGTCAGACACATTATGAAGTCTAATATAGATTTTTCCCTGTGAAGGGCAAGCGGTTTTCTTCATTTTCCTTCTGTATAGAAAATGAAATTATTTAATTATGCAATTCAATTAAAATATTTTAAGGAAAAGCCTGTAATTGTGATCCTTCCCATAAAATATGACACACAAACCTTTTCCAGAAATCACCATTCCTTTATACAGCATTTTCCTTTTCTTTGCATGCTTCTGCCAAAAGTTCGGATGAGGGATCCTTCTATTGGTCAGATTTGTGAGTGACAGCCATGACACTTAAACACAAATTCCACTGTACTGTAATTTTTTTGTCAGTTAATCACTCATGTCCAAATAAAATGAGTTCCATATATTGTAAGTTCACATCTCCAAAAATACCTTAAACAGAGGAGAAATATAAGTTTTCTTGAAAACTTTGTTACACTGGTTATAGCATGATTATGATTACAGTACTCCAGATATTAGAGACAGAAATAAGACTTCTGTGTTCATACATTGTCAATAAAAAAATTGATCTCCACATTATCTGCTCATCTGTAACACATACAGTGCTGGAAGGAAGATCCCATGAGTACAGAGCCTCAGGCTCTGCCCCTGCTCTCTACCTTTCCCTGAGCACAAAGTGCAATGTTTTTCCTTTCATTGCACTCCTTTTATCCGCTCTTCTAAACCTCTTTGTTCCTCTATTTGATTTTCATCTACTCTGAGCTACTGCTGTAGTCCTGAATGCTGATGAAACAATAAATTATTCTAACTCAGAAGGTTATTTTTCAGCTGCATTCCTTAGCACAACATAGCTATCCTGTATTTATACAGGGAATCTCTGCATCCAGGTCCATGATAAGGGCAACTAAGTCAGCTGTTTGCAAGTACCCTGGATGTGTGAGGGATTGCAGGCATGGATCAACACTGCATTGTGGACAGAGACTGATAATGTGACACCCTCTCCCTCCCTTCCTAATGCCCTGCTGGTGCTGTGTTACTGCTGCTGCAGTCCCAGCTCTGTCATTGCCACTGTGCGCAGACATTCCCAGTCCTGTCCCTCCTCTGTTGGCTCCTCAGACCAGTCAGCTGACATTTCTGATTCCTTCCTTGACCTGACTGTGTCAGCTACCACTTTCAACAAAATTGTATGTACTGTTGCATTAGTTCTACTTTTTTTCTGGTTTTGTTTTTCATAACTGGAAGGAACACAATTAAAGCTCTAGGACTGAAGTTGCCCTTCAAGGTCACTGAATCCTCTTCCTCCACTTAATGGGACGTGTAGACCACAGCAGAAGTGGTCATGTGAATGCTCACTTTTGTACCATGAAGGCACAGTACAAAATAACTTTTAACGGTCAGAAAAATAATAAAACACTTAATCAGAGAAAACAATATTTTATTTTGGCAAAGGAAGAAAAAATCTCAGGAAATAAAGCCTTCAGAGGAAAGAATACAGTTTTTAAACTCATCTCCATCTTTCACCTTAAATAGGAGAATATGAAGGCAGAAGGCCTGAATTTCAACAAAAAATATGTAATATATGCATCATGTATATCACCATTGACAGGGACAAAAGGCAAATTTCTATCACAAGCTTCATAAGAATTTTGTTTGAAAAGACCCAAAAGAACTCCAAAAAAATTTTTAATTTTTGTTTGACATCTCTGCTACAGGATGGTAAATAAAGAATATATAGATGCTGCATTGCTGTGTAGTATTTTATCCCCTCTATATTACATTTGAAATCTTTCGAAACAAAAGCTACTTTTTATATTTCTTAGTTCCTTAGTAAATTCCTCTGTGACTGATAGAGATAAAAAGCTGTGCTTTTTCCCATAGACAGTGTAGACCTCTTGTTTACCCTTTCCATTTTATAACAGCTCATAGTGATCCATCTTCTAGAACAAACACAAACAAGATGCATTCAGCAATTTTTCCCATCACTGCAGCCCTTGGCAGAATACAGATTAAAAAAAAATTCAGTTCAGAGAAGGTGAAAGTGGTGCTGATCAATTGTTGGAAGCAGCTTGACGAAGTGGGAAAACTGAAGCTTTTTCAAATTGTGTAGTGAGCCATCACAATGCTGCTGATATGCTACACAGGTACTGGTTTTCTCTGCAGAACGGAAAGTTCATTATTTCTTGTAAGAGATACAAACTATTGAGACTATCAGATCTGCTAGTGCTGTTGTAACATCAGATAAACACGTGAAATTTATATATATGTGTATATATGGCTAGTAGCTGAAGATAAGGTTCTTTTTCCATTTATTACAGTAATACAGAGCTTCTGCTTGTACACCAGATAACTTTATGGAATAGTCCACAGGATTTAGCAGGGAAACAGCATAAATTTACACAAGTACTATTTTCCTTACATAGAGGATTTTATTTGTTAAAAAATGCTGTGCATGGAATTCTTATTATAAAAATTTATCCAGTGTTAAAAGTCTCAGGAGAGATTTGTATTCTGTGCAAATCTTTACAGAATTTTCCTGCAAATACAGGCTGCCCCTAAAGGCATGTGTAGAATGATGGCAGCCGGGATGTTTTTTTCTAGGAAGCATGCTACAACTGTCTCTTTGGCTTGCATCTGTTCACCTTTAGCTGTGATGCTATTGTCAGATGTTCAAGGTACTTGCTTCTTTGGGAGTAGTGTCCTGTCATGGAAGACATCCTGGAAACTAGCATCTGCAACAAAGAAAGACCAAGGACTGAAGGGAGGTTGCTGTTGATAAAGAAAAGGCAATTCTGCCACCCTCCTGTTAGATATTATTTTAATGATATACCCAGCACCCCCTAACTCTGATTGTTTCAATGGACTACTTCTTAAGAGGGTTTTAGGTAAAGACTTTGCAGATCTTTTATTGCAGACAGGAACAGGAGAGATTTGAAATCACCTGTGGCCCTGAATCCATCTCTAAAAGTAGTATAAAAATGGACTGACTGAAAAAGACCTGAAGGGATGGATGGCTGTTTCAGTTTACACTAAGATCAGGTCACAGTGTGCACACACTACAGCCCACAGGAGGCTGCTCGGCTGGGTAAGCACGTCCTTTAACTCCCTCCCACCTGCCATATCCAAGCCCCAACTCCTGCCAGCACTTGTGGATTCGCTGAGGAAGCTTTAGAAAATAAAGAATGAATGGCGTTACTACTGCACAGATGAAAGGATTCTTTGATCCAAAAGACTGGATCCAACAGCACCACATTTTCTGTGAATTTCTTTAGAAATTCTTTAAGAATAATAAACCAGAGAAATATTTTGCTATTCTATGAATTTAAAGAAGAGTAATATTTTAAGATGTTTTTTCAAATCCAAGTGTTGACATTTGGATTTTAAGTACTCTACAGGGTTTTTGAGATTTGCCTGTTTGATATATTTTATAACTGTGGTAGGTTGACCTTGGCTGATTGCCAGATGTACACCCAGCAACTCTGAACCCTCTCCTCAGTTGGAGCTGCATGGAAATTAGGTGGCAAACCTCATGAGCTGAGATGAAGACAGGGAGATCCTTTAGAAATTACCATCATGGCCAAAATAGATTTGACATGGGGAAAATTAATTTAGTTTATTACCAGTTAAAAATAGAGTTAGATGGTGAGAAATAAAGGCAAAACACATGGTGTCCCTTCCCCTCAAGCAGCACAGAAGGCGTGGGGGCTACAGCCAGTCTGTAATAGTTCCTTTCAGCCACTTCCTCCTCAGACTTTCTCAGTATGCACCCTCTTCATGAGCTGCAATCCTTTTCTACTCCTCCCCCTTCTCTAACCTTGGTGTTAGCAGGATTGTTTGTCACACTTTGTCCTCTTCCCTGCTGTGCAGTGCTTTTTATCATGTCTTACATAAGCTCTCCAGAGACGCCACAAACTCCTCTGACAAGCTCATTTGTGTCCTACAGTGAGTCCGTTTTGGAGCCATCTGGAACTGACTGTGTCCAGCACAGAGCAGCCCCTGACCTCTGCTCACAAAGGCCATCCCTTCACCTCCCACCATTACCAAAACTTTGTCACGTACATCCAACACAAGAAGTTATTAGATAAATTATGCTTATTGCAAATATGATTATATAGAGTCACACATACACTATTCCCAAATACACTGTGACTTCTAACATTCTTCTCAAGTTGGTTAACATAATAAAAAATACAAGAATAGAGACAACTGCAGGGACTGACCAGGGAATTGAGATACTTCTGGTAAGCAAAATTTTTAGGAAATTATTTTGTATTTTCCCTATATTTTTAGATTAATATAAAAGTAAACCTGTAAAAATCTACGATGCATGAAGAATAGAGAGATCTAGCACAGACATCTTTTAAAAGTCAATACATTTAATCGGTTAAAAGTTGGACTTGGTGCAGACCTAATATCAAGATGTTTGTGTCTGGTTGTTTTGTTGTTAAAATTGCATCTAGATATGGAGCTGAAACAAACTCCAATAAAAGTACAAGGAGGTGAATTGTGTTCTCATTGAAAATATAAAGCAATGATTGCAGCAGTTATTGTCATAGCAACTGGAACATAGCAGGCATATCTTAACATTATTCTGAGGTGTAGGGTCTGTACTCACCAAGTTACCGACACAGTATGAAGCAAGCACTCACACTTAGCAGGGCTACCAGCCAGTGTAGCAGAGAGGAGTGAAAGGTGATAGGAAGTTATTGAGGATCTAATAGGAACAGACAGACTCCTAGGATATGTATTATATTTATCCTAGTAGAAAAATAGAACAGTAGTGTTGCCTTATATGTTTGAAAAGTAGAGGCTGAGGCCAAATAAGCGGGTAAAAAGTAAAAATTTATTAAAAGATTCAGAGAAAGCAAAGCTTTCCCAGGAGTATCCCTGGGACTGTCCACGTGCACAGGGCTTGGGCCCAATCCTGCGAGCGAAGTCTAGCAAGTGTGGGTTATACACAGGTAAAAAAAGGTAAAGAGGGTACAAAAGAGGTGCAAAAAGGGTCCTGTGTGCGTTCAGGCTTCTACTATTATAGGGTTTCAGTGAATTAACATAGTTTTGAAATATTCTCCAATGAAAAGCAGAATTTAGTCACACTATTCCTTGTGGCAAGTTTCTATTGGAAGTTTTCTGCTTACTTCGGTAGCTTCATTTTTTGGATACCAAGTCCAACTCTGGAATGCTTAAAGGCTGATAACTTGGTTGTATTTTGTCTATAGGACAGGGATACAAGGATGCAGGGCAGAGGTTATAGGATTATAGGGTTACTAATATATAAAGGTATAAAAGTAAAAATGCTACTAACATAAAAAGCATAAAAGCAAAAATCTCCTTGGCATCAGTAGAATCTCCATTCCGTATCTACATCAGAAGATAGGGATGTACAGAAAAAGCTAGAAATAATGTTTGACTGAGAATTCATATGGGGATGCGAGTGGGAGAGAACAAAGTGCTGTCTCCATGGTCTGGGGAATTAGATGAAAGACTATTGATTCAAAGGCTGCCAGCTCAAATGGGTCTGGAAACCTTCCTGCAGCAGCCCCACACACTACATCTTTCACTCTGGTCCTTTGCCTTTGCAGGTAAGTTCACATGTCTATGAGGGAGGGAGCAGAAGGGAATAACAGACAGAAAGAGAGTTCCATATGAGAGGACAGGACCATGAACAAATCTTAAGAGGAGTGGCTGAGGTATTTGAAAAACATGTAGACATAGTGCTTAGGGACATAGTTTAGTGTTGAACGTGGTTAATGATTAAGAGTTGGACTTGATGATCTTGGAGGTCTTTTCCAGGCTAAATGATTCTATAATTCTATGACCTGAATAAACTTTTTCTTGTGGCTTTTTAAACCTCTTCTCCACCTCTGCTTTTGTGCTCACAAGTTTTGTCCTAGAGCCCTGTTTTAAAAGACCACAGAAACATAGGAGCCATCTAGAAACTGGATGGAGTTTTTAGAATGAAAGGATACTAGGAAGTGGAAGGAGTCTTTTTAGAATGAACAGGATACTACTGTGATAGAGCTACTGATGACCATACATTGTACTATTTGGTATACAGCTAAGTGCCCCCCAAAAAGTAGACAGCATTATATTTGTTCTCTTAAATAATTTTGGCCTGGTGTTCAAGAGTGCTAGAAATACCTCTTCTCTGAAGAATCCCATTGCCTTTATTCAGAAAGAAAAGAAACATCTTATTTCTGAAAAAGGTGAGCTTGAAAGGTGAACCAATACGCAAAAACTGTTTGGAGAATCTGCAAATTTACAAATTTCTATCTAAATTTTCAATGAAGTTACGGTTCACCATTAACTTAATTAGTTATGTTAGTAAAGTGACATGAGGAGCTGTATATTCATTTAATTTTATTAGCTATCAGAATGGCAAATATTTTGTAGGTAATGTAAGGGGTCAGATGACAAAAAATTAACATTTAAGAGGTTCTTACTTGCCCATAAGACATACATGCACACTTTTTTAAGACACACTCCTTCATCTTCAAACTTTTGTTTTTGTTTAAACTTTTCAGGGGACCAAGCACCACCAGTTTATTGTAATAAAAACTTGACCATGTAAAAATTTTGCTGCTGACAGCATAAGTCAGGAAAGGAACACAGGTGGTTTACTCTACCATGCCAAGAATCAGCAAGATCTCTTCCTTTAATTTCTGACAAGATCAGAAGAGCTTAAACAGGCATTAGTGTACTAGTGCAGTCTACACCCTTGCTATTAATAGTAGCACTGACAATTTCCAAATGAAAAAAATTCTGAATAGGAGCCAATTTACATATATATATTTATATATGTATATATTAGCTGGAACAGAAACCTGGGATTTTTCAATGTGTCAGGTCTCATTCATTTTAGTAATGTGGTGTCAGTGCACTGCCAACATTTACAACAGAAATGTCGCAGATGGTGTGTTTAAAATAGAACTGGCAAATTCACTTGTTTCACTGAGGTGCATAGAAGTGGTGTTATACTTTATGGGAAAGCTGAAAATGTTATTCTAGATTAGGCTAAAAGAAATTGGATTAACTCCTCAAATGTAATAATATCTTTTTTAGCCATCTGAGGACCTCACTTGGAAAGTTATTTCTTTTGGGAAAAGTGAGGGAGAGTTGATAATGTGCTTTCTGTGGCAATATGAGTACTTTTTGTATTTTAAGTTGAAAGAAAACAAAGTTACATTAATTTTAATGTAAAGTTGTGGCTCAGGGGAGTTGCAGGTAGATGACTTTAAAATTGTAGTTTTACTCCACAAGGCAGGAAACTGGTTGTGTAGATGCAGCATAGAATTTTGCAAGCTGTTCTTCTAATAGATCTCCATTAACAAGGGACTACACATGAAAAGTTAGTTTAGTCACAGCCACTGAAGGCTTGATTATTTTTTTTACTGCCATTGAACACTATCAGCTGATGTACTGATGATGTAGAGTAGTCTGAGCTTAGGCAGTGGAAGAATAATGGACTTTAAAGCACTGTTTAAGGCTAATTTAAATCAGTAATAGTGTGATAAAGCTTTTACATTCTAACATCATTTTTCTTACCATAAATATGATAAAATATTACTGATGTATGAAACCAATGTTCTGGTTTCATATTAACTGATAAATGAGAGTCTAGCTTTAGAGTTACAGAAATGTCTTGGGTGTACTCTTGTCCCAGTATACAGTTGCACTGCACAGCAGTAACATAGCTGGCAGACACATCACTATTTCCAGTAACGTAAAAAATTCCTGAAGTAGAAATTATTTATAATAATAAATTATTCTTATTATAGAAGTGCCGGGGAGACTCAACAAGGAATTTTGTAACATCTCCTGATTTAAATATGTAAGAACATTTTAAAGTTAAGAAGTAGCAAATGCAATTCTTCTTTCTTTGCACATCCCTAATCAAATTGTTGCCAAATTTTAGTAACTCTCTAAACACACACAGAGTCAGGTTTGAAAAGGAGAAATTGTTTATTCTGTGCAGGTGGAAGTTTTCCACAAACCAAGCGTGCCAGGGAGTAGAAACCAAAAGAATTCATACACTAAAATTTACATAACCCACCTATCTAATACACAGTTACCACCTACCTAATGCACAGTCATCTCACTTGCGTAATCTTATGCAATACTTGTTATTGCGCCTGTGTGCGCCTCTTTGGGGGTCTCTGGTGGTCATTTAGGGAGGTGACCCCTACTCAGTTTCAAGCAAAGTTCTGCTCAGGACATGCAAAACACAAGATTGTGTGCCAAATAAGTTGTGATCTGCAACTTCTGCACCACATCTTCCAAAACAATTGCCAAGCAGGATGTAAGGTATAAAAGCTTTCCATAAGCATTAGGCAGAACCTGTTTACCACACCTGGTAAGGTCTCTTTACATTCAAAAGAGGGGTTAAAGATGAGAATGATACCATCAGTTTAGATTTACAACAGAGATCAAAGGAAGGGACAGAGAATTCTGCTTAAAGTCAACAAAATCAGTTGCATTGGTTACTCGTTATTGTCTTCTTTTGCTATCCACTCTGCTCCTCACTCCTCCCTCCAGTACTGCCTGGCCTTGCCAAGACTCAAAGGTGCAACTTCTCAGTAATGAGCTATACATGTCTGACTGTTACAACTCACCCCTGAAGGAGGAGTAATTGAGGTTCTTGTTAATAGATGCCTTGGGGCGGATTAGAGTAAAATGACACTGAATGACTGGTTTATATATATCTCTCTATATCTATATCTATATCTATATCTATATCTATATCTAATCTATATTTATATCTATATCTCTAAATAGATAAAGATATAGATAGATATAGATATAGTTATATATATCAACTTTATTTTTGAACAATTTGGTTGCAATGGAAAGGAAGTATGCAGCCATTTTGGCTATTATCTGTAGAATTAATATAAAAGTATAAATATATTACTTAAGGAAGCATATAAGGAAAAGAAAGAAAGAGAAAGAAAGGTTAATAGATAGCATAGGAAAAAAACATCACCACCCATGGATCCAGCAATGAGACCTGGCTGTTTACAATTTTTCTGTCTGATGGTCAAAATGATGGTTGCAGTCCTGATCCCCCACAGGGGTGGGGGAAGCTCACACAACATGAAGTTCAATGGGTTCAGGGAGGAACACCCAGGTACTTCCCCTGGGACAGAGGGGGTTTAAAATGTCTGATATAACACCATGGAGCATACAGAGTCTTTTGGTGGATAGCTCCAGAAATTAGTCTGGGGACACTTCTGGGGTCTTTGATGGTTTAAGACACCTTCTAAGACATGACAGCTGCCTCTCATGCCAGCCACCATAGTTGAGCCTGTTGTATCACATCAGAAGGGATGAATGCCGTCAGGCCTATGTGTGAATGTGAATGCCTGGACACCTTTCCAGGAGGGTGGTGTGGGGGGCAAAGTTTTACACCTGAGCCAGTTGTGTAAAGGAGGGCATTGGCATGAGTAACAGCATTATCCTATCTCCAGGATCTGCTTCTTACCGGCCTTATCTGGCTCAAAACCCAGTTTCTTGCTAAACAAGGGTTTTTTTGTTGTGGTCATCCTCTAGTGGTGGAGGTCTGCACCTGGACTGTTCTTATCCAGATCAGAGGTTTCACCACCACACACCCAAAAACTCTCCTCCTACTCTTTGTTTGGGGCAGGGGTGCAAACCTGGCATCTGCTGCTTTTGCAAGTGGCGGATTGCTTGAGTCATTAACCCTTCCCATTCCAGTCTCACACTGACCCATGGTCATGCCTCCTGCATGTACAACACTCCCTTGTCACTTTCTGGGGAGAAGCTGGGCCTGACCCTGCAGACATTCTGCTTGCTTGGCTGTCGGGGCAGTATGATAGCTTGGCAGTGTGGCTCTCAGCAGCTGCTGACAAAACCAGCTGTGCCACCACAGTTCTGCTCAGTAAGTTACTTACATGTTGTATCATGCATCCTTCTATTGCTTATTCTACTCTATCATACCTCCTACATTCAATTTTATTTGTTTATCTGTACACTAAACATGCACTGATATTCTCATCATTAGCAGCATCACATTTTGCAGTCATTCAATATAACTTTAGATGCTGTATTTTTTATTTCTCCTTTTAAATACTTTCTTCATATAACACTAGTATTTTCTGCAGACAATCTGCTTATGAGTCAGTTACCTAACAAAAGTTCCATACTAATTCAGTTGCACAACCACAATGATTTGAGATCAATTCTTTCAGGGTGACATAACATTTCATTTTCTTGGAGAATAAATGTGATTCGTTTTTCAAAAGACATCTTTTAGAGTTCTTTTCCCCCTTAAAACTAATAAATAAATAATACAGTACCTCTACTAAAGCAGAGTTATGCTAAATATGAGTCTGTACATATTAAATAACTAGCTACAAACATAAGTGTACTCTTTTGAAATGTTATCAAAACTGTTTTTAATTGTTTTCATTCAATTTCTCTACAGGAGAAAAAATATGATGTTCTTTTTATTCTGAATTCTAGGAAATTTTGAACATTGAGGGTTTTGATATTCTCCGGGTCTCCTTAAAGACCTGTGAATCTTCCCTAAGTATTACTTTCTTCCTTTTGTGCCATGTAGTGTGTTTACCTGTCCTTTCAATGCACTTTTCCCTTCCTAATATCAAGACCATTTCTATGACTCTGGTGCTACCAGTGTGAGGTGACTCTTGATCTATAGCTGATCATATTCAAAGAGGAGCTTAGAATCATAAATTCTTTACAATGCCAAAAGGGAAGGCAATTTGCTTCAGGGAATTCACATTTAAATGTATAAATGCAGTTTAAAGATTTGAATTTTAAGCACACATGAAAGAAAAGTTTTGTATAACTCTGCACGCAATCTCTTTTGTGAGTAAAAAAATGCACCTATTTTAAGCACAGACCTTTCTTTTCTTGTAACAATAAGTATCATAAACATTTTGCTTTTCTTTTCATAAAGCAAAGATAAACACTAAGATGTTTTCCAAAAAAAAAAAGGTGGAGTGTACTGTCACCTACTGTTTATTTACTTTTTAAATCCTACCAGAACTTCAGGTTGAGATGTAGTTCAAGGAAATGGCAGGGGGAAATATTATATGAACTATTAATTTTTTTATCTAAATTCAAGTAATGCTGTCTTGAATAATCTAACCAAAAGAAATATTTTGTGTTGTAAAACAATACAAGATTGAAGGTGAAGCTTGAATTAACTAAGAATATAATCAAGTTTTATACCTTTTTCACTATTCAGTCTGTAACTCTCTTGGGCTCTAAGAACAATTCATTATAATTCAGCAATACAATAAAAAAGGTGTTGAAGGTTGTTGGGTTACTTTATTCAGCATCTATCTTTTATAGTAAATTTATGTTCATAAAACCTAACATGTTTCTTGCTGTTTGGAATAAAATTCTTCTGACAGTTATTTTAAGAAATAAGAGCTAAAGTCAAAGATGAAAAATTATGTTTATAAATTAAGATATATTTAAAAAAATGGACAAATCATAGAATTCATAAACATTTGACAAGTTCAGGTTAACAGCCTTAACGGCAGATGGAGAAATAAAAATAATGCAAGGTTTCCCTTTTCTTTATGTTGACATGAATTTAGATCTAGTTAACTAATTATGTATTATAATGGAGCATATTGATTTTTTTTCCAATGACGACTACTATAGATTTAGCCCATATTTCAACCATTTCCCTTTCAAAAATGACTCAGCTCCTTGTATTTGGATTCAATGGAAAGTGAAATAGGAAAATTAAATCTTAGTCTTCCATTTAACCTTTTTGGATACTGTACAAAATTGCATCTGGTTAGAACATGCCATAGAAAATTGATATAATGAACAGGGGAAATATTTTCCCAAAACTCCTCTGTTTGTATATTGCACCTGATAGTGATCACTGGCAAAAATACAAACCAAAACAAATCAAAAACAAAAACCCCAACAAACTGATGATTCTAAGAGACAGGTTCTCTCTGTCTTCTGCAATACTTTTAAACCCCCAGTTTTCTTTGGCTTAGGAGACAAGTCTAGCCCCAGAATCTGACAACTGAAGGTCTCATTAGGGTCTTCAAACACTAAAACCCGCACAATTTCTTTTTTTTAACAGCTATCCACTCTAGGATAGTAGCAGAAAATACAGGAATAGCTGCCTGGTATATGCTCAGGTAAGAGAGACTGCAAGTCATCAGTTTTGCCCTTTGCCCCCTATGCAATCAGAAACCTCCCATCTAAGAGAGGCCTACAGCCAGACTCTACCTTCTTGGTTAATTCACAAATTTCTTACTTTCACCACATCCTCACAATCTTTTTCTGGGAGATGCTGACAAATTTTTGAACAGGAGCAGGGAATCCTGATAATATCACCTACTAGGATTAGGAGCCACGCTGAGCTCTCAAAGTTAATTTTAGGCTCTCTGAAGACTCACATGTAGTCAGGTGCACTGGTTATATTTGACTTGTATTTGAAAGCTACGATTGCTTTAAAATAAGAGGAGTTTATACAGCAATTACAGAATTTGAAGTGCTTTTTTGCTGAGATAAATCTATAAATTTTTTATCTTATATTTGACATGCACATGATGATGAATATATTGCTTTCCCCTTTTGCTTGTCCAACTTTATTAATTGATAAATTTAAATAAAATAAAGTATATACATGTATTGAATGCATAAATTAACAGAAATCCCCTTTTATTCAAGATTCTTACAGAAACTACATTTATGCATATATGGTGTGTGTGTATGTATGTGTTATCTGAGGAACTGTGTATTCAATTTTCACTTTGATTTTTTAATCTTTGGAAATTTCTAATCCAATTCAGTTTCTTAGAAGAGTACTGATGCCACAGATATAAAATTCCCACATATTTTGAGAAAATAGTGGACTAATGGATGAGGAAAAGAGACCCCATCAAGAAAATAATTTGTTAGGTACCTGAAAAACTCGAGTTGGACTTATTACTGAACACTGAGAATTTCCAGGAAGAAAGTTGCCATATCTGCCAACCTAGATGACAAAAAACTAAAGCCAAACCTTCCATTTGCAGTACAATCCTTCACTTCATAATTTGCCTTTCCAAACTGAGCACAGAGTTTCACAAATCTCTTCACTCTTCTGACCAATGACAGGACTTGAGGTAATGGCGTGAAGCTGAGTCAAGGGAGGCGTAGGTTGGTTATCATGAAAAGGTTCTTCAGGCAGAGGATGGTTGGACACTGGAACAGGCTCCCCAGGGAAGAGGCCACAGCACCAAGCCTGACAGAGTTCGAGAAGCATTTTGTCAATGCTCTCAGGTACACGGTGTGACTCTTGGGAATGGTGCTGTGGAAGGCTAGGAGTTGGACTCCATGATCCTGATGAGTCTCCTCCAACTCAGGATATTCTATGATTCTATGCTCCTATGAAATGTAATTGAGAGCAGCACTGAGCTCTGACTTGTAGCATGTCATGTAATCTATTTCAGAAAAGCTGAAAGCTTCATTTCTATTAAAAATAGAAGACATTGTTAGGTCAAAAAGACCAAAGGTGTAAAAGAAGCGGGACCAAAATAATGAGCACTGGGATTCTGGACTTCTACATCTGACCTCTTCTGGCCTCCCTTAGGAAAAAAAATAATAAAAAGAAGGAAAAAATGTTATTGCCCTTTCCCTCTCCAAGCTCAGGGTCTCATGTACTGCCAGGACACCTCTGCCACTGCCTTGGAATTTCTAGCCTCAAACTTCCTCTTGAAGATCATGATTTTATCCTTTCTTTGAATATTAGTAACATGACATCAACATTTCTTTTGTGTACACATTAGAAATATTTCTGTAAACTGCATTTTTTTCTTGACCTTTTGTATACTTTGCTAAACACTAAGATGTTTTAATATGATGATCATAATGTGCACAAATATGAAACAATTAGGCATTCTTATAAAACAAATGCATTTTAATAACAAGATTTTGTCTAAACACTTTCAGAGTCTCACAGAAATTCCAATCTCTAGGGGAATATTACTCCCAAAAGAAGAAATTTCAGGGGGGAAAAAAAAAAGTGGAAGTGTGATTTTTCAGTGGAAAAGCTGAGAGAAGAAAGTTGAAATTAAAGGACAAAAACCATCTTTGATTCTGTGATACATATAAAACATGAGATGCATATATAAAATACAAAAGCTAAATGTTCTAAATCCAAAATTTTTCATAGATTTTATCAAAATATAACACACAGGCTTTATCTAACGATTCACCTTTTCTGACTCAGATGGACTACAGGAGTAAAATGTGCAACATGATCCTTAATTGCTGCCACTTAATTTAATTCCTTAAGTTAAAATAAATTGGCTCTCTTCCTGGGTCATGTTCACAGAGAAGCTGATTTTAACTCTTACTCATAAACAAAAATAGTAACAACAAGTTTTCTTCAAAGCAATTCCTAGTGCTTACACGTGACTTAGATTTGGATGCGGGGTTTTTTGTTTGTGAGAATTTTCCAAAAACATTCTGTGAAATACTTTAATCGATATGCACATAATGGTTTAAGATTATCTCCCCTATCCCATTATTTCAAAAGGTCACTTGTTTATGACTGTGTGTATACAAGGCTCTGTTACCATTATTGCTACTATTAATAATACTATTTAATCCAATTCAATTTTTTGAGTGGAATACTTCTACTGGCTTTGGCTATCATGCAGGTCTGATCAGCAGTTATAGGAGTCATCCTCCCATCTTTGTATTTATTTTTGCATTATTCTCCCATGGTCAGACATTTCCCTACACCCCCTTCTTCACTTAATTTGTTTACCTTAGAGACTGTTTTACAAAGTAAATCAATAATTCCACAATTCTCATTGATCTTATCAATTAATGGACCTACTGTCTCATTTTATTCCCATATGCTTTTTTTCCCCCTAGTTTATGCATAGACTTTTATGCAAATCAGTATCTGCAAACCTGTGCAAAATTAGATGACTTTGCTGAATCAAAACAGTATTGTAGAGGACTCATACTCATAAGTGCAGGATCCTATCAATAGTTTTGGGAACGCTGTAGGTATTGATGTGAAAACCAAAATAGGTATGTTGAAAACTCCCATATGAAGCTTATGCAGGGCATTTCTAGAGCCAGGCACATTTATCGACATTTTCTCTCAAACACAACCAGCAGTACCGCAAAGCATAACAGTTCTCAGGGCTGACACTCTATGGCTGAATGCATATTGAATGATGTGTCTGCCACTAAGATCCATTCTTCTGACAATCTACTAAGAATTTGATGCAATGCCTGCAAATGCTTCAGGAAATCTGATAGGGTTAATTCTTAAATCGCAAATTTGATATCTATGGAAAGTGTTGTTCATCCTTCTGGTGAACCTTATTTGACTTTCTTGCTCAGAGAAGTTCAACATCTCTGTGTTCAGCAAATCATTTTCTTTTAGGACTGATGTATGTGTTTCAAATGTTTTACTCAAGCAATAGTTCAAGAAGCATCACTAGTTTCTTGAGAAGTTGAATTTATCTGATTTAAAGGCTATTTAATTTTTATGAAATACAGGCAAATCTAGCCATGGTCAAGCAATGTGACCAACATTCCAAGTCCTTCAAGGGAAAAGTGTGTTTAGTGCTTAAACTCTATTTTGTTCTATGCTCTGAATAAATTGTAAAATAACTGGTACTGTGACTAAATTGCATAAGCCTAAACAAATAATCCAATGTAGTATTCTGCATGAAAAGGACAATTGACTGCATCGTTGTGTAACCCCTGAAATGGTTTCACTCTTTAAAGATAATTTTTATGGGCTTTTTGTACATAGGGCATAGCTGGTAAGTCATGTAGCTCCAGGAGGGCTTATGAAGCCCTGGCAAGAAACAGTCATATTGTTTCAATGATGAAAGTAGAAAGAGTTTATGAACAAGAAACAAATTAATTTCAGAAAATATAAAGTTCTTTAGGAAGTAGTGGTAGCTGTTTCCACTGTTAATAAATATAAAAGAATCATCTGAAATGTTACATTTTTTTAGCTCACACTTTATATCCCCAAGTTCACTGCTCTGTCATTTGTAGACAAAGTACATAGCCTGTGTACAGCTAAAATTAGCAGAACATAAAAGTGTGGGGATTTTTGCTTGGTTTGGTTGGTTGGTTTTTAAATATAAAATGCTCTAGAGAATTACTAAATGTGATGTACATATTCTTTAAATAACTGGTCTCAGTTCTGCCTGCCACTCACTTATTCTGGGAGACGTATAAAGAGATAAGCTGGGGGGAGGGAAATATCTCTTTGCCTACATCCAATCTAAGTATTGAATGTCTACAGCCCAAGGTAACAGAGAGGAAAATGGAATTAAAATAACATTACCTAGATTATATAAAAACATTATTAAAACACAAAGAAAATATTTCATGAGATATTTTTAAATCCCAGTGCTTATATTCAAAGGATAATTGTAATTTTGTTACTATTTTGAAAATTAAACAAAAATTACATAGGGTTCTTGGTTTTAGGCAAAGGCCAATTCTGCTAGTCTTAAATACTTACTGACTTCAGAGAACAACAGTTATTTCAGCAAAATCCAGTAAATAGAAATTACTACTGTATAAAACAGGGTAGGCTACACTAGAAAGAATTCTACATTAAATTTCACCACAAAATATAAAATCTCTTAAACTTTAAAGCTGCTGTCAAAATGCCTGAAATGTTTTCTGACTTTCTTGTTTCTCCATTTTCTTTGCTTACAAAACAATGAAAGACTGAAAGAAGCCATCTTTATAGAAAATCAGTACTTATAGTGCAGAGTAATAAATTCGTGTATTGACGATATTCGTTAGTAGCAAAACCATGTTAATCAGGTTAATATTGCCTATAGATTAGAATATTGCCTAAAAGATTAATATAGACTTACATAGTGCATTAAAACCAAAATATTAGTAGAGCTACTTGCATAACTTCATTAATTTTCTTTTTCTTACTTGTTTAGCAAGATAAAACATTTAGTCAGAAAGTGAAGCCTATGAAATATTAGGTATTTTTATGCATGACACATATCCAAACTCCACTTGCTAATGAACTAATGATATTTAACCTGCTCTTTTTTACCATGCCTTTAGCTAGGCATCCAGCTTTTCCAGTGATTTATCTTCTTGGCTCTGCACCTTGTCCTGCTGTTACAATGCTGCCTCCTGCTATCACAGGGACTGCATGGAAGCTCTTTCACCTCTCTGAAGATAATTACAGGATTTCAGTCTCCAGAGCAACTAATCAATGTTCTACTAGTTTTCTGGAGAACTCAATTTCCCCCCACCCAAAAAAAAAAAAAAAGGAAAAATAATTGAAAAATATAAAAAGAAAAATCTCATTACATGCAACAGTTTCAGAACTTCTATACATTAGGAACAACCAGTTTAATAATTCTGGAAGATCTAATACTGAACATAATGGATTGTTATGGAAAATACTCTGGTTTTCTTAATTGTTTATCACTGCACTTTAGGTACACACATGCTGATATAAAATCCCAGACCAACAATATATCTTGATCATTATGTCTCTCTTATTCTGAGAAAGTCCTATTTTTAGGACTTTTTTAAAATCCATTTTTAAAGTCATATTAAAATGCAACACTAAATTTTAGTGCTATATCCCCACTACAAAATCAGTTCACATTTTTGCTATAAATAATACAAAATTAAGATGTGTTGATTTCTACATTTCCATATAATCTGTTGAAGTTTAGTATCTTCAACTGTGCCTATTGACATGAGTAGTACTGTATGCGCTTAGCTAATGCTCAGTGCTCAATGTTTAGTAGCACCATATATTACCAGTGCCTGCAGAAAACAGATGATCTCAGCTAACTAAAGCAGACATATCTTCTTTCTAGACCACAATTTTGAAAGGAACAGAAAAGAAGGAATTAAATGAATGAAGAAAAAATGATATTAGATAGGGAAAATTAATGCCTCCCTTTTTTTGTACTGCCTTCCTCATGGATTATAGAAGTAGGTATAGGCATGTGCTCTCTTCCCTTGTTCTTTCCCTATTTTTATGTTGCCCCTTTGGCAGATCACATCCATTTCATCCATGCCATGACTGGATATGGGGAATAAGGTGGCAAGGTTGGAGGGGACATGGTTACTTATGGGAAGAGGAGGGGTAATGAGGACATTGTGATTTGCTCCTTTAGCAAAATAGAACCTCTGGCTCTCAGATAATGCTGGAAGACAAAAGTTCTCCAGTTCTGTTGGAAAGGAACTAAACCACAAAGGTGAAATGGCCAAACTGCTACAAAGTGTGTCATAGTATGGTTTAGTGGGCATGGTAGTATTAAGTTAAAGATTGGACTTGATGATCTTGAAGGTCTTTTCTAGCTCTTATGATTCCATGTCTTGTCCATCTACCTGAAGTCAAAAGTGAAGAGCAAATTGTAAAACTGCAATAGATGAAACTTCGGCAAGATTTTCACAGTTGATGATTCAGAGATCCATTCAATTTCCTAAAGGAAGATTTCCATGCTGTTTGAGTTCCCCTAAATATCTGAAATGTAGGCACAGGACTGTCAAAGATAGAAAATTTGATCAATTTCATATTTTAAACAGGATATCTAGGACATCTCCAAGCAGAATAAATGTTTCCTGTCAGGCAAGTGAATCAAGCCCGTAGCGTTTAATTGCATGTCTTGTAAATCAAGCACACCCTTCCCTGGATCATGAGTCTCCAAATTAAAATATAAATACTAGCCCTTTGTTATGACATCAACTTTATCCTGATATCAAAGCCTTCTCAGGTTTGTGTTAAAAACATATTCTATTCTGCCTTCCATTCCATATGCATCAGCACTAGTGACTTATGTACTTGCTACCTCTGGGGAAAAAAAAGAGTTTTTGCTTAGGAGAACACACTTGATTTTAAAAATCTAACTTCAGGCAACTAAGGTGTAATTTAAACCAAAATCTCAGTGACATTTTCTATATCCCATCCCCAAGATACGAACTAGAAGATTCCAATAAGGAAATGTTTTGAGAAAGATAGAAACAGGTTAGACTTTCAAATTTTCGTGGAAGAAACCAAGTTTCTTCCAAATACAACAGGCAAAGCCGTAGAATTTTTCAAACTGAACATTTTGTTAGTCCCAAAATTACCTTGTGGGCAAAAAGGAGCACAGCAAATAGCTGGAGCTAGAGGATCCAGGAGTTCTTGTCAGGAAATATACAAAGTTCACAGTTCCTCCTCAGTCGTGGGCTCATTTCAGTTCCTCATGTTACTATGCCTTGCTTCCTTCTCACTTGTTGGAATTCCATTTCTGTTTCTTCCTTTAGTGTTTTGTGAGTTCTTTGCTCAGAGTTTGGAGTAAGACACAGGAGACGTTGAGGAGTTCTAATCAGGTTGTTTATTAAGTTTTTGTCTATGACAAGGCAGCACAGGGCACTTTCTAAGTTAGGAAGGTGGAAAATGGCTTCGAACCGTGAGTTCCAAGGTTATTTAAAGCCTAATTTACCCAATTATAGACTGCCAACTAACATGTTTTCACTTATAATCCAGTGACTATTCATTTATTGTTCGCAATGCGGCCTTTTTGAACCAATGGTCAAACTATCTAGATTGGTGAAGAAGAAGGAAGAAAGAAGAAGTAAAACCCACACCCAAAATTCTCCATCTTGCTACTAGTACATTATTAATAATTTACAAACCCAAACCTTTACATTTCTACATATTTTACCCAGTGATATAACAAATTGCTTTTTAATTACCACAGTGAAAGCCCAGGGTCCCAACACTCACTGACTCCCAGCCCTGCTTCTGGTGCAACCTTCCCCATCTCCAGAGGACATCATGGGTGACTGCTCGTCCTATAGCGACTGCCAAGTTTATCTGGCCTTGTTTATCTGTGACCATCACAGAGGTTCAGCTCAGGCCAGACCATGGTCCTGTGGCCACCAGTTTGCTGTTAGAGCAAGCTGGCACCAGCTCCGGCCTGGGGAAGCCCTGCCACGTGCTGAGCATTGCCCTGGCAGCCCAAGGTGATGCCTGCTGACATTCGCTAGTGTCAGAATTCCATTTGCTGACCAACCAGCAAGTTATGATATTTGGTTACAAATTTGGCCTTGAATTTTCTTTGAATATTAAGATCTTTGAGTACAGAGTTTTATGATGTGCCTCTGAAGAAATGTCAACAATAACAAATATTGGTGCTGCCTGCATGTATTTGCAGTCTTTTGACAGAAGCTTCATCTTGTAGAAGTCTGAACTGATTGCTGACTTCTTCTGTAATGCTCTGCTGCCCCTCTATTCCTGCCTGTATTGAGCACTCTTTCTTATCTAGAAAGATTATTTAAGCCTAACTTGTTATGCATGCTCTTTTTCAAACCAATGGTTTGGTAAGTGATTTCATCATCAAAACCACACTGCTCCAGATTAATGAAATGTAGAAAGCTTATTCTTGGCCAGTTCACACACAATGTGTGAGTTGGTCTGTGGGATACAGATGGCCATACATGTTGACCTTCTAGGAATAACACACAAGAATGCAGTGACCTGAGCTATCACATTTAGTATGAGAGCTCTTTTCTCTCCGTTAGACATTTTGAAAGCTTGTGATCATTTAGAATTTTACTGAGTAAGAGAAAAGGAAGGATGTGAAAATACACATTGAAGAGCAGCTTGTTATTCAAGGTGATGTAAATAGATGTTGTGAAAAAGAATATGCATTGCTGTTGAATTTTAAAAATTGCAGCCTTATATATATTCATCTTCCGAAATGGAGGGAAAGAGATTAGGGGAACTAATATTTCTCAAGCTAGACACCAAGTCAAGTTTCATTTTTTAAAATAATTTGTGAATTCTGTCAAGATATATAGTGCAATAAATGAAACTGCCTTCTGCTCTTGCTAATCTGGAATGATGCAAAACCTTGAGAAAAGTGTACAGTATAGTAATTTATACATGGAAAAGGGGAGGCATTTTACTGATCTGAAAGAACGAGCAGCTATTACATCATTCATTGACCTACTATAAATAATTGATAATAGGTATTAGTACCTTTTTAACATCTGACATGACCTTAGTTTACGAAAATATCTGCTGGCCTCCTCTGTCCTCTTCCCTTCTGGTACTACTACAGCTCACACAACAGAATAAGAAGCATATTGAAGAAGATATGAACTGGAGAGGGCCCAGTTGACTGGAGTTAGGAAATATAAGGTCCATCTACAGAAAGGTTGTAAGGAGGGTTCAGGGAACTACAGGCCTGTCAGCCTGACCTTGGTGTTGGGGAAGGTCATGGAGCTGGTCGCCTTGAGTGCCATCACACGGCACATACAGGATACCAGGGCATCACACCAAGCCAGAGTGCATTTATGAAACACAGGTCCTGCTTGACTCACCTGAAATTAAATATAAAGAAGCATTTCTTCATAAAAAAGGTTGTAAAATATTGGAACAGAGTGTCCAGGAAAGTGGTGGAGTCAGTATCCCTGGAAGTGTTCAAAAATATATGTGTATACGGCACATATGGACATGGCTTAGTGGTGCTAGGTTGATGGTTGGACTTTATGACCTCAGAGGTCTTTTCCAGACTTAAAGATTCTATAATTCTGTGATTCTGTGACAAGTGTGTAAAATTACTCTGAATTTCCAATGACAAAAGAAGTTTCATTAGGTCACCATCATGAATGTTTTACAAGGATCTTTAATCAAGATAATATCAAGCAAAGTCTTCCTCAACACTTTAGAAAAAGAACAACAAAAAGACAAAAACAACAAGCCAGACATAAAAATAATTTGTAACAAAGATTTAAAGAAGAATCCAAAATTGTTGCAAGGTAAAATAGTGAGTCAAGATATATCAATGGTTTTAATTTCTTTAGTCTTTTGCAGGTTACTGTATTCCATGTGCTGTGGTACTTTTAAAATTATATAACTATTTTACTTTGACTTTCAGAGATTGTGTTTGGCATCATTAAAGTCAGCTGCAAGCTTTACAAGCTCTCCTTCAACAAAACCAAATGAAAATAACTTGAACACAAGGACATAAAATACAGGACAGACCTTCAGACTGGGAACTGTGTTTTGAAAAGAGTCCCATTGGAATAGGTTATAAAGCCTAATCTACCACAACAATAAAGATTGGACCATAAAGAAATGCAGAAGTACCTCACACTAATCAAACTATTAAATAGCATGCAAAACTTAGTAGGGATAAATTCCACCTGGTGTACATGGGGAAAAAACCCCAATCTTAAGCTAAAACAGCAAATAGTGCATCCAAGCTTGCCATTACTACTATGGGTGAAATATTGGAGTTAAAATAGTTAGCTTTGCAAAAGCACCATTTTAGTGTATAGCTGTAGTTTAAAAAAAGTAGTAAATTTTTCATTCCTTTCCTAATATTGGAGAGAACATCAATTTTTCTATGTTTATTCTGTCTGTACTCACCTCTCAGAAGTGATATGCTTAAATTGAAAAGTTATCAGTCAAGGGCAGCAAGGGTGTATTGACTTCTGTATTAGACACCAAAAAGTAAACTTGATTCTGGAAAAAAAAGGATAAATGAGAAAGAATACAAGAGACATCTACCAAAAACATATGTCATGGGGAGATAGGGTGGGTAATGATTATTGTTTCTCATTTCCAGAATAGGCAGTGGATAAAAGAAGCATGAAAGATAATAGGAAAGTGCACCCACAAGTCAAAGGAGGTGAGATATCAGGTGACTGAGGTGTGGACCTCATTGCAAATAGAACTGACTCTGAAGGAGGAAAGGCTGAGAAAGTTTTTGAGGGTTACTAAATACGCAAAAATCGGGTCTCAGACAAGAAAGCCTTAAGAGAAATGGATCAAATGCTGGGGGAGTTTTCTAGGGAATTTTCATATGTGCTTGCTCTGTTCTTATACACTTTTCTAGATACGCACTTTTGGCCATTGTCAAATGCAAATGCTGTGCTAGCTGGACCTTTACCAGTGAGACTGTACTTATGTCTTGTGTATTTATGATGAACTAACGAATGTGATTGCTCTGTGTGGCCCTTCAGTGAAATGATTTTATGCAATTCTTGGCTATCTAAACAGTGGAAGATTCAATGAGGTAAGAACAGCAGGGATTCTGCCCTTGAATTCAAGCACTTTAGCTGTTGCAGGAGCACTATATATGCTTTTGGTCAGATCTTCAGGAAAAATAGATTGCAAAAATGTAAAGAAGTCAGAAAAAGCCATATGAAAACCTTTATGGTAATGGATTAAAGAAACTCAAGTGATCCAGGAACAAGATAAAGAAGTCTTCTGATCACCGTCAGCAGGCATACATAACAACAGAAAAGATTTTTGATGAGTACGTGAGCTGGTTTTGTCTGGGATACAGTCAAATGTCTTCATATTAGAGTGTGGGGCTCGGTTCTGGATTGTGCTGGAAACAATGTTGATAGTTCAGGGATGTTTTCGTTATTGCTGAGCAGTGCTTACACAGAATCAAGGCCTTTTCTGCTTCTCACCTCACCCCACCAGCGAATAGGCTGGGGGTGTATGAGATGTTGGGAGAAGACACAGCCAGGACATTTGACCCCAACTGACCAAAGGGATATTCCCTAACATATGACATCTTCGTCAGCATACAAATTTGGAGTGTTGGAGACTGTCTGGGCATTGATCAATTGGTGGTGAGCAATTGTTTTCATTTGCATCACTTGTCTTAGAATCATAGCATCATAGAATCATTTAGGTTGGAAAACACCTCCAAGATCATTGAGTCCAACCTCTGACTGATCACCTTTCCAACTAGACCATGGCACTAAGTGCCATATCCAGCCATTTCTTGAACTCCACCACCTCCCTGGGCAGTCCATTCCAATGCTTGAAAACCCTCTCCATGAAGAAATTCTTTCTGATGTCCAACCTAAACCTCCCCTCATGCAGCTTAAGGCCATTTCCTCTTCTGTTACTAGTTGTCTGGGAGAAGAGGCTGACCCCCACCTTGCTACAACCTCCTTTCAGGTAGTCTTTCTTCAGTTACATTTTTCTCTGTTTGCTATTTTCCTTTTCATGACAGTATTATTACTATTACTAGTAATTATACAATTACTAGTTGTTATTATATTTCAATTATTAAACCTTTATTGTCTTAACCCATGAGATTTCTCACTTTTGCCCCTTCAATTCTCTTCCCCCATTCCTCTGAGTGGGGGTTGAGCAATTGGCTGTGTGGTGCTTAGCTGCCAGCTGGAGTTAAACCAAGACAGTACTAATCTGTTAGTAGATTTTCCTCAACTGAAGCACAGCACAGAGCACTAGCTAGCTGCCGTGCTAGCTACTGTTTTGAGGCATGAAATATGATCTGTACAGAGATTCTGCAATTACTGTGTTATAAGCCACAATATAATCAAGGCTATTAGTTAATTTGACTTTTTTAATAATTCTCTATTTAAATTATACATACTGCTAAGAAAATAATATGTTTTCAGTAAAATGGATTTAGTCAGGCATCAAGAAAACCTTTAGATGTGAAATTTACATTAAATATGTTTGTGTATTGTAAAGGTACAGGAAAAAACAAACTTTGAAAACATGAAAAACACAGGAGCAAATTCTTGGAATTCTGGTACAGACTTTAACCATATACTTGTACTTTCAAAGAACAACTTATGATTTTAAAAACAAACTCACAACTGAATGATATTGACATTTTTAAGTTTTTTCACTTTTTAGTCTGTTTGTAAAAGTTGTATGTGAGTTGCTATTAACAAAATATTGGGTATGTAACCCTCTGCAGGTTAATTAACTTTTATGTGTTATTATTCTTGTACTTGGGAAAAATGTAATTTAAAAGAAAAAACAATCAGTGTAAAAGGTGATCCATAGCATTATTTATAGGAAATAAAAATATATTCACTTCTTCTTACTAAACAGAAACTATTTTATTTTTTCATTCCCGGGAGTACAAAGACTGCATTTTACAACCTAATGTAATTCAAACCTCCTATCTATACATTGAAACTGCCTATTTATAGATAGAATTACTAGAGAAATATATCTTTAGAAAGGAAGAAACATTTTAAAAGATATATCATGAAGTATGCTGAGCCTTACAACGAGACATCAAAAAAATAAATGGTTAGAATAAACATTTGTTTAGATGTTAGAATAAACATCTTTTGTTCCAAAGCACAACCTAACTTTCCTTTCTTACGAATGATGTTCTTGATGGGAATAGTAAATCTCTTGAGATGGGAGACAAACTTAATGTTTAAAACTATGCAGTTCAATCTGGAGCTACCATGCAAATTAGTTGTCTGACAGAACTGGCAAGGATGAATGAAGGTATTTAATGTAAACAACCTGGAAACATGAGTGAGATGTAAGAGGCAATCAGAGGGATAATAGAGCGAGAACTTGTGGGTACACATAGACAGTCAACTGGTATAACAAAAGCTGTGTGCTCAAGCAAAGGAATTAATTCACCACTTCCTGTGGGCAGGCAGGGGTTCAGACATCGCCAGAAAACCAGGACTACTTGGGAATCACAGAATCACAGACTCAGTTAGGTTGGAAACAACCTCTGAGATCATCAAATCCAACCTATGACCAAACATCACCCTGTCCACTAGACCATGTCACTAAGTGCCAAGTCCAGTCTTTCCTTAAACACCTCCAGGGATGGTGACTCCACCACATCACTGGGTAGTCCATTCCAATGTCTAATTACTCTTTCTGTGAAAAATTCTTCTTAATGTTGAACTCAAACCTCCCCTGGCACAGCTTAAGGCTGTGTCCTCTTATCCTACCACTTATTGCCCGGGAGAAGAGGCTGACCTCCACCTGGCTACAACCTCCTTTCAGGTGGGTGTAGAGAGCAACAAATTGGTCACCCCTGAGCCTTCTCTTCTCTGGAAAGAGAAAGGCCATAGCTCCAAATGTCCTCCCTCTTCCTTCTTCTACCCCTAGCATTATATTTTGAGCATGACAGCAGATGGTCTGGGATATCCCTATGATCATTTGGTGTCATCTGTCCTGGCTGTGTCCTCTCCCAACTTCTTGTGCACCCACAGCCTCCCCTCCCAACTTCTCGTGCACCCCCAGCCTCCTCATTGGTGGGGTGGGGTGAGAAGCAGAAAAGGCCTTGGTGCTGTGTAAGCACTGCTCAGCAAGAACAAAACCATCTGTGTATTATCAACACTGTTTTAATCACAAATCCAAAACACAGTCCCTATTAGCTACCATGAAGAAAATTAGCTAGGTCCCAGCCAAAACCAGTACATTAAGATACATATTTTTGCATCTCTTCCACCTCCAGGTGTACTTCAGAGAACTAGAAACCTGTCTCCCACTACCTGTAAGTATCTTTACTGCAAGGATGAGATTTAAAGAGCCTGTTTGTCTATATGACAGAGGTTTGCATTTTGTAGTATTTCCTATTGCACTCAAGCTCTGGAGTTATTAAGTTTTTGCTTCTACCAACTGTATCGACTAAATCTTTTGAAGTCTTTATCTCTGTTAGGGCTTGACCTAAGTAATACATATAACTCAGAAAGATATGATGCATAATGTTTGTTATTTTTGAAGGCCTTTTTATCTTTTGTCCCTTTCAGTAGATTTTGATGCTGTACTATATACATAGAGACCAGATGACTATAGAATGAGTCTGGGGTGTGGGCAGACAGCTTGTAAAGAGGCTGTTTTCGCAATATCAATAAAGACCATATATGCTTATCATAATAGTAAAAGCCTGATTCAGCTTCCCTGGAAGTATATATGAATCTTTTCACTGACTCCCACAAGAACTGAGTTACATCTTCAGCTATCATAGATCTTATTCACAAGGGCAGATTCTTTGGAAAGAAAAGTATAGATTAATCATGAGTGAGAATTTCAGGACTGACTTCAGTAAAAGAGATAGCAATCTTCTAGATTACACCATTATCTAAATGCAGCAACCTGCAAAAACAGTGTCATTACAATGTTATTGTGGACTGACAATAAATTAATCTAGTTGAAATTTTATGCAGGAAGAATAAAATTTAATAATGAATGAAGAAGCTTTTCTTGCATACCAGTACCAATACAAAAATAAACCGAGTGACTTTCTCAGAAAAGTATTAGTCAGAGTATCATGGAATAACTGTTATCCAGTAAGTATTCGTGTTCAGACTTTTACAGGAGTAATGAAGAAAAATAACTTAGTTTGTGCATGGCAGAATTTTAAAAATTATTTTTTATCTTATGATTTGTTGTTTGTTTTAATTTTGTAGCTCTTTGTGTCTGTGCTTACCGAAACTCAGCTACTGTGAAGAGCGGGCACCTCTACACAAAAATTCTCTAGTGAGACTGGTACAGTGAAATTTTGGTGCAGGAAATGGAAGGAGACAGATAGGCATTTTGACTAACTTGGAAAAAAACCCCCAATGCAAAACCAAACTATTTTATGCCTCAGATGACCAGGTGTTCAGTTGTGGATAAACAATGCTTAATATAGATTCGCCAGACAAAATTTAGGTTCCTAATGAACAATTCTTTCATCATTTGCTTTAAATTCACTATTAGACATGAAGGTACATGCAATCACAGTGGATGAAAAGGAAAGTTGTTTTGAATTTAACTAGAAGGCAGTTCAGGCAGTGCTCCTGTGTGAGCAGAGGGCAGGGGTTGCATGTCCCACCTGCCTCCACAGGGGACCCATGACAAATACAGACGGGCCCTTCAGCCAAGGTGGTGGTGATTCTGTGGTAAGATATTTTAAAAAAATCAGAATGCCAGAAAGCAGAAAGAAGTAAGGGAGGAAAACAACAAACACAAGAAATGTTCCTGCGCACACCAAGGTCATACAAGAAGGAGGAGGCAGAGTTGCTCCAGGCACCAGCGTGGTGGGACCCCTGCAGTCCGTGGTGAGCACCACACTGGAACTGGAGCAGCTGTCAACGTTGTAGCCACGGAGGTCAGTACACCACAACAGATGAATCTTTCCCGAAAAAATGAAGCCCATGAAGAACCCATGGCAGAGCGGGTATTACTGAAGGACCGTGGCCAGTGGAGGACATGTGTCGCAGAAGTTTTATCCTGAAGAAGGGGCCTCATACTGGAACAGGATAACAGCTTGAAGAAGGAGAGATGAACTGAATGTAATACCAATTCTCCATCTACCCTGCACCCTCGGGGAAGAGGAGGTGGCAGAGAGTTAGAAATGAAAGGATGAAGGTAAGCCAGAGGGGGAAAAAATTGTGCAGAGGAAGGTGCTGTTATAATTTTTTTCTTGTTTTTCTCCTTCCAAATCTGATTTAATTGTCAATAAATTAAATTAATTTCCATGAGGTCCAGACTGTTTTGTAGTAGAAGCATTAAGTGACCTCCATATCTTTATCTAAATCATTGACTTTTTTCATCTTATTTTCTCCTCTTGTCCTGCTGCAGAAAGGGAGTAAGAGAGTGGCGGGATGGATGTCTGACAGCCCACAAAGGTCAACCTAGCACAGTGTCATATAAAAATATGGTTGGGTAAGGGATCCCTAAAAGCATTTGGAAAAAAATTGCAGTAAAAACGGAGACATTATTTTTTAAACCATTTATTTATAGACTCCACTGTATACGTAGTACTTGCAGAATACTTTGTCACCCTCACAAGACCTTTTCTGATCTGATGTTTCTCAGTTTACCTGTTGCTATATTAAATATTCCATATAGTTTTAAGCTCCAATACAGCATGTTTAATTAATTAGCAATTAAATACCCACTTACAGGGTATCAGAAATGGGTAGAAAACAAGCTTGAGTGACCTATGGTAGCTAATTCTTCCCTGGATGATAATATCTGAGGGCAAAATGGTGACCTGTGCCCTAAGAATTGTTTTAATTCCCAGATAAACTATTAAATTCTTTCAATTAAAACACATAGCAACTGTCTTGTTTGTTCAGATATGTGTTCAAAATACATGGAAAAAAGTTTTGCTTGTACTTTACATCACCCTGACTATTTCAATATAAAGTAACAACACAAGAAAATAAATTACTTATCTGTTTTTCAAAGGAATCTGGTATTCATAGTGAGTGTGCTATTCTGTAGGGAATTGCTAAATGGATTAAAAAGACAACGGGAAGATTTCTACCAACATCTTTATTAAAGGAAAGAGAATTCATAGGGCTTAATCCAATTACTTAAGGTACTCAAACATTGTGCAATGAACAAGGGAATGTACCAAGGGATACAATTTTGGTTGTATTACTTCATTGTTTCTTCCTTTAGTTAGTTTTTGAGTAAATTTAAAGATTATGAGAAGGATTCTTAATACCAATGCTAGATAGAGAGGTTCAAGATACAGCTATCTAAAATAAAACTAGGTAACTTAATAATAAATAAAACCTCCAAATACCTAAAATAACACCTCATCTGTTGGTTAACCCAAGGTGGCTAACATCTATTGGATTTTACAATAAAAGACTATACATTCCTTTTTTTCCTGAATATTCGTTAATTTTAAATGGATAACAACAAGAGAGAGAAGCATGTATCAGTGAAGAAAGTACTTCAAGGTAAGATCCTATTAATTTCATATTTTATGCAAAAGGCATCTTTCAGTTCTTTAACCTATAACTGGCCAAACTTTGTGCCTTTAAAATCTATAAAGTTATTTTAATAATCAAATAACATATACTTTACTCCAATAATAAAACAGAATGTAATTTACTAAGAAAACATTCAATTAGAATGTGGTGGGTTAATCTTGGCTGGTTGCCAGGTGTCCACTAAACCACTATCACTCTCCTCCTCAGCAGGACTGGTGGAGAAAGTATAACAAAAAGATTGTGTGTTCAGATAAGGACAGGGAGAGCTCACTCAGCAATTACTGTTACAGGCAAAACAGACTCAACTTAGGGAAAGTAATTTAATTTCTTGACAATTGAAAAGATAAGTATAACAAGAAATAAGTCTAAAATCACATTCCTGCCAGCCCTCCTTTCTTCCCAGGCTGGAGTTCACCTCTGACACTTCTAATTTCCATTTCCCAAGAGGTAAAAGGGGATGGAAAGTGGGGTTTGTGGTCAGCTCATGATACATTGTGTCTGTTCTGCTCATGCTCTTCTCCTGCTCCAGCATAGGGTCCCACCTGCAGGAGGCAGTCCTTTATAAACTGCTCCAGTGTTGGTCTGCCCCATGGGCTGCAGTTCTTCATGAATTCCTACAGCGTGAGTCCCTTCCACAGGGTGCAGTCCAGAAGAGGCTGCTCCAGCATGGGTCCCCTTTTGAGCCACAAATCCTGCCAGAAAACTTGCTCCAGCATGGGCTTTCCATGGACTGCAGCTGTCTTCAGGGCACACCTACCTGCTGCATTGTGAGGTCCTCCATGGGCTACAGAGTGGATGTCTGCTTCAGCACGGTCCTCCGTCAGCTGCAGGGGGACAGCCTGTGTCACCACGGTCCTCATGGACTGCAGAGGAATATCAGCTCTGGCTTATGCATCACCACGCCCCCCTCCTTGTTCACTGTCTCTGGTGTCTGCACAACAGTTTCTCTCACATATTTTTTCCCATAGCAGTTGCACTGCATTTTGTCCCTTTCTTAAATATGTCTTCAGAGAGCACTGCTGCTGTCACTGATCAACTCAGCTTTGAGAAGTGGCAGGTCCTCCTTGCAGATGGCAGGCACTGAGCCTGTCAGACATGGGGGCAGCTTCTGTCATTGTCTGGCAAAAGCCTCCACTGTAGGTCTCCTCCTACCAAAATCTTATCACATATACCAAATATATAAACCCAGTGCATAGGCAAAAAGAAAAATCAAACTTCTATCAATGGTCTGATCAGCAGAAGAAAGTGTCAGACTTACTTGTTTCTCACTCTGCAGCCCAAGATCCATTTACACTCATGAAATTCTGGTATATAGTAATTAAACTCCTTGGTAATTAGCCAATTTAGAACACAAAAAGAACTACTTATCTATATAATTACATATGGAGTTCCTACACTGAAATACACTGGAGGAGGAAATTATTAGCTGAAAGAATTGTAGGGTTTGAGAATTGAAATAATCTCTAACTACAAAGTATGTCATTCATTTATTAACGTTCAAATTCATATTCAAATCCAGTAAAATCCCACTGAAATCCAGACACATTTCCTTTGGGGATTTTGTAGAGTAGGAGAAATAATTAAACATATATATATATATGTATATGGGTACATTTCTTGAATTGTTCTTGATTTCATAATCTTTCATTTCTCAGTAAAAGACAAGAATGAAACACAGTCCAGCATCTTAGCTAAAATCAAACAAGATATTTTCCTTCAAGAGCTTATTTAGACTTTTCATATTTCTAAGTACAAATAGACTACCATACCCAGGCGGGTGGTATACTTTGACTCAGAGATCCAATTCTGAAGCGGGAAGGCAAGCAGTTTCAACTATGGGCTAGTAGAAATGGAGTTACAGCTCCAATCTTTTGCTTTTTTATTTACTCCCTGTCTGTTAGTTAGTTCATTATGCAAAAAGCTATTTCTCTACAGTATTAGTCAATTTGAAATAAAGGTGTACCAGATAGGTATAAGATTTGGCAGAATACCATTTCCCCTAGAAACATGGAACAACAGACATCAATTTAATACTATGGAGTGGTCTGTGTTTCTTTCTTATGCACAATTTTGCTTCACAGATGAGTAAACTTCTGTCTGAAAAATCTGCAGAGGTACCTTCCAACCTGAACCATTCTGTGATTCTGTGAATGTAGAAACTAATACTTTGATAAAGAACTAAATATATAACTTTTTCCCATTAGTTTGAAAATGACATCATTACTCAAAAATAAAATAAGATGGATCATAAAGTGGTTTTAATACTGCTGTGATTTCATTTTGCAAGAATTTAGCAGAGTAGTCACACAATTTTTTCCTTCTGCGCTTCGGAATCAACTGTAACTTCAAGGCTATTTGAGACTACTATAAATGAATACACTAAAGCAAATAGTGTTGTACTTTCAGGTTTGCTGTTTCATCTCTTTTGCAAAAATATTGTTCTTGTACACAGCATTTTTCTCTTTAAATGACAACTTGTTTCTAAAAATTCTAAAGCTATAATTTCGCATTTTGCAAACCTGACCCTTATTATTGCCACTTAGGGAACAAAATTTGGTTTCATTAGCATTTTTTCTGGGAAGGATCTTCGAACAGCAGTTGAAAGAAACTGAGTACGTATGTAGGAGTGTATAACACAAGACAAAACACTATTCTTTAGAGCAAGCTATAGGACTTTAGTGGCACTGATCTGGTGCAGTTCCCATAAATGGACCTGTCACTTTCCCTACTTTTTTTTTTTTTTCAGTGCATCCTTATTTTAACAAAAAAAAGTTACATTATTCAGCAATTTATATGGCCAGAACAAAGATCATCTGAAGTTGTACATTGAATTCTTTAAACTATAGATCACTAAGGAAAAAAGTAGTTGTCTAGAAGAATAGATTCTAAAGACAACCAACACAATAGCATATCTAATATCTGCTGCTGAAAAACAATAAATTAGTAGTAAATGATAATGGAGTAAAAGATGGTGTTGCGTTCTTTCAGATATTTACTAAAGACATCAGTTTCAACCTGGTGCACTGAAAAATTTCAGAAAAAAAAGTAGAAAAATTAAAAGCTAGAAACAGAATGACAACAGTGGTTTTGAAGTCTTAAGAATATAAAATTATGGCTCACATTTTCAGCAAGAAATTATCCTACACGCTCTCATAAAACATGATCGATGATGCTAAAGATCTAGGACAAATTACTGACAAAAAATTAGTCTGAAGCTGAAGGATGAGACTCAAAAAATTGACTTTCATGACATAACAAATATTCTAGAGTTTCTGCCTGTAAATACACACTAAAGGGTGCACAACAGAAATAGCAGATATTGATAACTCTCAGAAAGGAATACTGTTTGGAGGGCATGTCATATTTGAAGATCTCAAATATTTATAGGTGCAGGATCACATGAGGGCAACCTCTAAAATTTTATTTCCTTTAAAACACAGTACCAGAAGCTCAAGTCAAACATAGAAAAGCTGAATTTTCATGGCTTGATGCTGCATGACTGTTTACTACATACTCACCATACCAAACAGACTGTTCATCTTGCTCAGACAGTGCTGTTGCAGTGTTTAACCTTATTTGCACCTTGTCTTATTAAGTAGTCTCTGTGATGTCTGTAAGTAATTTCTGTAGCATGTACAAAGTCAGTTAAGCCGACAGTTCTTGAAGTAACATACATACATTTCACATCTGAGGAAAGAGCAAGACAAAGCTATTTTCCACCACCTTTCTTTTTCCCCTCTGCTGCTGCTATCTTGTGATGACTCTTGGAGCACATGCAGCCTTGCAGATGGCAAAGGGGTAGCATTTCACTACCCAAAATGCCTGTCTTGATAAACATTTTTCAGCCATGCTGTCTTTCCGTTTTCTAGAATGTTTTTCATATCTGTATGCACATGCACTCATATTCATCTCACATTCTTAAAGCAGTTGCAGTACAGATATTTTTTCTACTATGTCAACATTAGGAACACTGATTTCTTCTTGGAAAAAAAAGTGGCTCTAGTAGCACTAAGATTGCATTAGTTTTATCTATCTGTAAATGTGTTATGGGCTCTCAGGATAAATTCCTGCCTTAGTCATCACATAAATCACTTTTAACGGAAAGTTTTATTAAGAGAAGGAAGTAAAAAGGATATTACTTTTTAAATATTTTATAAATTAAAGATAGTACTTATTATTCTTCTTAAATATTCACCATAATCTGAATGAAAATAAATAAATACAACAATGATGTGTCATTTTCTTGTAAATTTTTCTATGCCAAGGTATGAAAAATACATGTCTTGCTTTCTGACTCATGGTTATCCAAAAGGTTTGACTACAACAGGAGGCTTGGCTACATTTCCAGTGAAGATGCAGCCTGGTCTAGTGGAAGGTTCCCTGACCATGGCAGGGGATTTGGAACTGGATGATCTTTAAAGTCACTTCCAACCCAAAACATTCTAAGATTTTGTGAAGATGTATAAATACTTTCAACTAATTCAAAGTGAAATACCATAGCTTTTAGGACAGGTCATAATTGAAATTTGCAGATTTGTATCCACCTGTTTTCCCTAAATCTTTTCCAATTTAGTAATAAATATTCCACTTTAGACATTCTCTCCTGCTGTTTTTTCCTTAAACTTCGGAATCCTGTGCACCACCTGTTTTAATTTAATCATAAAGTCTTCAGAATAAAAGAATGCATGGAGAAAGACAAGAAAATATGCAGTGTTTTTCATGTGAATACAGACTAGTAGCCTAGGATTTTTTGCTTTGGCAAACAGAAGCAGAGGATATAACATAGGTCTGACATTGAAGAAAACAATAGACAGTGATGATCCATTTTTCATAATTCAAGTATTATCAGGCAGCCAGTGAAATCAGGAAGCACACTGTCACAAAAGGAAATATTTTCCACAAAATACTTAATTAATTATGGAATTAATTTGACATACAATATTCTGGAGATCAAAAGTGTAAGTGCATCCAAAATCACTCAAAAGTTTAAATGAAAAAGACTTCTCTTTTGCTTTTAAACAGGATGGCCAAGTCCTGCCATTACTGAAACCTTTAAGAAAATGATGAAAGTTTTAATTTGTATGTATTCTGTTATTGCATTTTTCCCTAAATGTCTTGAAATAACACTTGAGGCAGAAGGCCTGAATGATCTTTGGCTTGATCCATGAAGAAACTCAGTGTTATTCAATTCTTATTTTCTTTTTTGCCTTTCAAAGATATATAATGAAAACATCTTTTAGAAGCTGCATTTCAGTATCTCAGATTATTATATGCTATCAAAATTTAAGAAGACTTAATAGTAATTTCAGCCTACTTTTTCCTTTTTTTTTTTTTTTTTACATTAGGCACATTAGCTTACTACCATATTTTTAACAATAAAGAAAATAATTTCCACAGAACTTCAATAAGATAAGTGGAATTGAACATTGAGAATAAAAACATGTTTGTTATATTTTTATTCTCACTAAAAGGTGAATAAAAATAGCTTAATTTATAGCTACATCCATACATGTGGACTAACACTGACTGCAAATAATTATTTTTAAGTCCAAAAATATAAGGAACTTTTTTTGATTGTAACAGTGGTTATTTGTTATTTACTTACCTAGAAAGTGTGATTAACTTTAAAATCCACTTTATTTCTCCAATCAATTGAGCTTGAGACTTTCATTAAAAAATACAACAGATAACCAAAGATTTTGGTGTTCTGCTTCACTCCCTAATGATATTTCCTTGTCACAAACAATTATGGGTTCCACTCTTCATGCTGAACCACAGGACAAAATGCTGATGAGGTGTTATAATGTAGACTCGCTCAGTGTGACCACAATAACTCCCAGAAAGGACCATATTTACTAAGATATTGAGCTTTCCAGAATATTATTCCATGCAAAATAGTTAAATTGCAACTTATCTTTGGCTTCCAATGCTATACATTTAAATGCAAGAAGAGAACAATAAACATGGGAGTGGAAAGAAACTTTCTTGTATAATTTTGTTGGCGCATATTTACCCAAATGCCTTGTCTTCTGCGTGCAGTACCTGAATATCTCAGAAGTCATAAACATGATAGTGAAAAGTAATGGAAAATCCAGGATAAGTCACTTTATCTTGTATATAGAACCAACATGTGTCGACACTAGAGTTAATACCTGTCTGGAGACGTTTTTAAGAGCTGCTGAGATCGTGAGTATGCAAAATGAGCTTTTTACTTCACAGAAGTCAATATCTCAATTAAAATGTAAAATGACTTTCAGAGAAATCCATTGTGACCAATTAATTAGGTTTAGTTAAAACTTAAAGAAGTCTAATGCCTTTCTCTTGCTAGTACCGAGAATGATGAGACTTCACTGAATAAATGGGCATCAGATAAGAATGACATAGACGTTAAACAAATTCACAGCATAAACTTTTCCAGGGATACAAAAACTCTACTGATGTAATGAATTCATTTGAAATTATGTTTATTACACTACTGCATTCGTACCCTAAAATTATATAGGAGAAAAGAAAAATCAAAAATAAAACAAAACCAAAAAAACTTACCTTCTCAGCAAGTAAACTTTCTAAGGAGCACTTTGAGAAAAGGAATCAGGAACAGCTGATCTAAAATATGATGTGAAAAAAAAAACTTGCCGATCAAAGTTTATCAAATGTGTATAAACTACATAAATGATAACCTAAAACACTTATATGTAACTCCTTTTCACTATATATGGATTTCTTGCAGTTACGTGTTCAGAAGGACATTACAGATTGCTAATATATGTAAGAGAACACAACATTCTCTTGGTACTGAGCACAGGAAGTATATCAGCACTTCAGTAACCATAAAAACATAAAAACAGCCAGGGTAGCATTTCAGGGAGATTTGGCATGCCATGTAAAAAAATAAAACAAGAAAGCACTATTCATATATATGTCAAATGGCAGCAATATTAAACTTCTTTCACATCTCCTGCAGCAGAAATAACATGAGGATGTCTTTGCTTGTCCAAAAAACAAATGTAAATCCATCAAAGAAGAAAACAAATTGTCATGGCACCCTAAAACCCTGCAAATTTTGTTATTTAAGAGTTAAATAACATAACCCATACAAAAAGATGGAGAAAGTATATTTCCAGCAATTGATTCAAAATAATGGTGAAAAGTGAGAAATTATCCCTTCATAATCTATCATTGACAAGGTAGCAGAACTGGGCCTTTTAACATTAAAGTCAGGCAGGAAGGGGCAAGAGGGTGAGGGGAAAGCAGTAGAAATGGGCCTAGAGACTAGTTTCTGGACTCTGGAGACTGAACAGCACTGAGAAAGCTTTCTTGCATATAACAGATTGAGCCTCCTGGTTATTGGCAGATATATTTGCCTCTACAAGCACAAGATAGTAAGGGCAAATGCACAAGCACTTTTAAATAAAATCCTGCATGTATCCTCATTTTGTAGGAATTTTAGATTGAACTAATGAGCGAATTAAATTTATCTCCCATTGAAAGCTAAGTCCATCAATCCTTTTTTTGGAAAATCTTGCCCAGGGGACTGAAGGTAGAACTGAAATTATTCTCTTCTGCTACAGTTCAGTCACTAACATGTATAAGAATGATAAACTTGTAGCACAACCTCTTTACACTCTCAGGAAAAAAGTCATAGTAGGTCTACAGTAAGACTGTGGTTCTGGATTTGGGTTTGTAGTAAACCTTGCCTCAAAGCCTGCTTAAATATTTTATGTCCATTTACATAATGATGTGGTCAGCCATGCCTTGGTGATAAAACTATGGTAATATGGCAGTAAGGTAAGCTTGGTAAGCTATTTTGGCTTGTATATCCATCTGTTTGTTTGTTTCTGTTCTCAGTACTGATCTACCAGTAAAATTATTTAAATAATCTGGAAGAAGAAATTTATTCCTAATAGCAGCTGTAAAGTATCTTAATAAATATTGTCAAGTGTTAGAAAGTCTGAGTCATTGCTGAGAATAACTTTGTGTGACCTATGGTTGCAACTTTTAATTAAACTCTCTCCATATTAACAACATTATCTTGTACCATATTTCTGCCAATATTTTATTTTAATGACTTGTATGAATCATGTTATGTAAATTTATTAGACATGAAACTTGTAAAGATCAATTAAATGTTCTAATCAAAATTGTTTTCCTCAGCTGACTGTCTCCTTGCATTCAGGTCCAGGGTAGACTTCGTTGACCTTCTTAATTCATGTCTCTATCTTGTCTGAAAAGTTACATTCTATCATAAAATACCTGATCAACTTTCCATATTATGTCTTGAAACTTTGTTTAGTATTTGTTAGGACCATTTTGTATCAGATTTCTCTGTATTTTATCAGCTACGTATTTGTACATGCAACTACTTAATGGGTTTTCGTAGAATCGTAGAATGGCTTAAGGTGGAAGGAACCATTGAGTTCCAAACCTACTGGCATGGGCAGGGACACCTTTCACTAGACCAGGTTGCTTAAAGCCCCATCCAATCTGGCTTTGAACACTTTCAGGGATGAGGCATCCACAGCTTTTCTGGACAATGTGTTCTAGTACCTTACCAACCTCACCATAAAGAATTTTTTCCAAATATCTGATCTAAACCCATCCTCTTTCAGTTTAAAGCAATTACCTCTTGTCCTGTCACTATGTGCCCTCTCCAGCTTTCCTGTAGGCTCCCTTCAGTTATTGGAAGATTGCATTATGGTGACCCCTAAGTCTTCTCTTTTCCAGGCTGAACAACCACAATTCTCTTAGTCTTTCTCTTTTAGACTATTTTGCCATGTTTGCAAAGGCAAAAAAGCAAAGTAAGTGCAATTGCAGAAAAAAATTGAGAGCTTCAGCGATTTGGTGGAAACATCTGAAGCCAAAGAAGTGGCACAGGAAATGTAAAATTGGGATTTCAGATCACCTGAGGTTCATGTACTGCCTGCAGCTAGATCAGTAGCTTATCTCATTCCAAACCAGTATGTATCACTTGGAGCTTGTCTTGCAATCATTCCCAGACCGCATTAAGCCTCACGGAGCAGCCTAATGAGAGAGAAGAAATTTGCTCTTGTAAGAGATTTGAACAATGTGAAAGATTTCTAAGAAATTTAACATAAATGAGAAGAGTAGACAGAGCACAAACATTAACTGACTGAGGTGCTGGAGGTAATATTAATCTCCATCCATTCCACAAGCTCCAGAATGGGAGCTAGTGTCAAACAGGTTTCTGTCACATAATGACACACAGTGGTATGGCCATCTTTGTAGTCAGATTGAGCAGAGACTGATCCTGATAAACTTGACCAGTTCAACACCATCACTTACATGTAAGTTAAGACTATAGTGTAAAAATATGACTGTGTTGGGAATTACTTCTTCAAGATCAAATCAAGTGATACAGGTAGTTCAAGGAGGAATTTGCATTTCAAGAAGCATGAAAATAGTTTTATGCATATCAGGTAGGAAAAATAAATAAAATAAACTTTAAAAAGTACATGAGGAAATTAGTTTGTGAGGTGGAATAAAATCTTTCCCTGTAATAGGTACGCTGGCTACACTGAACCTCTTCTGGAAAACTACTGAGAAACTTTGGAAAATGGTGACCCAAGTGTACAGAGGAGTGGTAAAGGAAGAAGGCAAAAGAGAAAGATCTCTCTTTTTTGAAGACTATGTTGTCTACCCTTGCAGTGGTGAAGAGCTTTCATTAATAGTTTTTTAATAATAACTGCTGTTGCTTGGCATAGCAAAACATATCTCATGCCTTCTGTGGTAGTCCTTTGTGTATCACTCTGCCAATAATTTCTCACAATGGGATCTTCCACAGGGAACTAAAAATAGCTTTCATTTTAACTAAATTTTCCAGGGTTACCAAGCAACACATACGCAGCGAGAATTAAAAATAAGAAAAAAAAAAAGCAATTTGAAACATTTATAATTTGAATGGATAATGTCAACCTTTTTATATTGTCAAGTGAACTGTTGTAAGTAATTCAGTGTTGTCATCAGACATTTTGAAGCTTCATATTTTCATACACTATCATTTGCAAAAATGAATAATTGTCCTATACAATTGTGATTTTTTTTCTAAAAGCTTCTTTTAAAAATGCTCAATATGATCATGGTTTCTAAAGTATATCCTCCTAAGAGCTACATCAAGAGATGAGGTTTTAAACATACCATTATAAAAAATATAAATTTATGCAAGTCAGAAAATTATTCTCACACTTAAAATTCTTTTTAAATAAAAACCTTTTTTAAAACATAAGCATACCATATGCAAAAATCCACCAGTTTGAAATAATCCATAGAATATTCTTGAAAGATTAATGATTATTTCCCTCATACTATCTCTGAAATTCTCATGAGATAGTCACTGAAGCTGCACAAGAAAGCACATCAATTATAAGAAAGTAATATCTAAGGAAGTTAGATTTTCTGTTAAAAAAAATTACATAAGAATGCGTAACTGAAGGGTCATTTACCCCAGTGAACAAAATTTAGAAGAAATTATCTCACTCTTCATCATAGAAACTTTATTCTTTCAGCCCCCAGACAGGTATATCTTTCCCTCAGAGTTGTTAGCTCTAATACAGAGTATGTACTTATAACCCAGAAAGATAACAGTCATCTTTAACCTACTTACAAGACAATGAGCTTTCAATTTCCCAAAAGCACACTCCAAAATCCTTCAGCCAAAATGAAAGAAGAGGGGTGGGAGAACACGGAAACTACAAACACCCATGAGAGGTGACCTGAGGAACAAGCCTGCAATTAGTGAAAACAGGCACACGTCCCTTAAGAGCTGAGCCTTCTTACCCCAGATGCCCTCACACTGGTAGATGAACATGACAACCACCTGTCATTACTGCACAACCTTCTTTGAAAAAACTCAGACCTGTGTCACTTGGATAGCAAAAGACAATAAACCTCAGCCCAGTGTGCACGAAACTCAACCACCAGCAAACACACCCAAACTTAGCTTTGAAGTTACCAAAAGAAGGAAAACAGCACTCCAGTTAAATCTAACCTTTTCCTCATGAAGACCTTGCTAGCAAGTAACTTATGAGTGGCACACTAAGGCCATCCCTTTCCAGAGGGAATTCAGCCTTGGAAGTCACCATGGCACCACAGGAACAGTTGTGTTCCCATTGAAATTATCGGACGCTCCACCATTGGTTTTACATGACATCAGAAATGTGCTCTCGCTAGAGAGTTATGGTGTCTACAGTTTAATGAAACCATCTAGATAAACTGCAGCTGAAGGTATGTGGGTTTTCCAGATCAATTCAGACAGCAATTGCCTAATTTCAAGGCATCACAGGTAAAAGAACATAAGTTTTTACACTGAAGTATTTGACATGTTTACACCAGAGCAAGTAGTGCAGTTTGATGAATATTCAAATAATTTTTTAATATTTTATCATATGCCAATATAGCAAATCTGAGGAATTCAAAACTCAAATCTCAAATAAACCAGAGTTTGAATCAGTCCTTATGGAGGACATTCAGCAGTTTACTTCATTTTAAAATCACATCTTTAGGAAATACACTCAGCTACAATATAAATGAAGATAAATATATGAGCTGCATCTTTCACAATGAAATGTTCGTTTCTAGTTAATTTTAGTAGATGTGAAAAGTATCACCTCTCTAGCAACGTTTGGCTGTCAAAAAGAAAACCATCAGCTTCTGTCATAAATAAGGATTATAAAAAGACATCAGATACCTCTAAATAAAATCAGCCTTGCATATGTGGGTTTGAGGGTGTTTGAACAATCTCATTTTCCATTTGTTTGCTGTACCTAAGCAGAGGTGATAATTAGCTAGGAAATATGCAGAAATAAAACTAATCCAGGAAAAGCTGCCATACACAAGGGACATCTTGTATCAGGCTTTATCAGTATCACTCACTGTGGTCAAGTATTGAGCTGCAAAATGCCAAATTCTATAATACAAGAATGACCTTGAACAAACTTTCTTGTCTAGACTTTTCGCTCTGAAAGCATGCTGCTGCAGCTAGAAAAAGCATCTGGCCCAAATACATGTATTGATACGATGGATCAGGCACTAATGTCTCAAAAATATATTAACTTAGTTTAAAAATATCATCAGCATTTCAATGGCGGCTCTTTCCTCAGCTGATAACAAAATAAAAGTATTAAAAGAAAAATAGCTAATTAAAAATACCTATAAAAGTGACACTTTCACGATCTATAGAAACATAACTAGTCATGAAGATGTGCAACAAAGACGATCCTAGTGGGAGAGCATAGATGCTTCTCCTAAACTTTGTTATGGATGCCTACTTATTGCGATAAGAGATAGACTGAAAATACTGATGGGCAGATGTCTCTCTCTGGATGTCTTCTGTGACTAATTTGGACTGTGTCACAGAATTGAAAGTCATCGTTCATTTTTAACCCATTTGAGGGCAAGTTAATTAACAAAACCATGTTTAAGATGAGAATTCTCTGTAGTTGTCACGATTAACATATATCATTAGGATGTATATACACAGACATACGTGTACCTGCACACACACACATGAAATTGGAGTAATTAATAAAATTGGGTTTAATCAAACATGAAAATCATCCCTCTGTACAGTTTAAACCTATTGAGACTTTCGCTTTTGTGCAGAAAGCAATCACTGTCAGAATAAGGTTGATTTTGATGTAGATTGTGTTGAAGGTTTTCTAGCATGTTTAACCTCAATTATACTTTCTTTTGGAATACCTAGACATTTTGCAATTAAAGCCATTAGCCCATGGTTCTCAGGGGAACACAGTATTATTTCTTTAAAGTTAATTTCTATGGTAATAAACCATAATCTTCCCCAGCACTTTTACAAAACCTGTTGTAATAAAAAACATTGCTTGCATTTAAAAGCATTTTTATATCAGTGTGATGATTTACATTATATTTTAATAATTGTCTCCCTGAATAAGAAAACAACATCTATTCAGAAACATACCTTCTTGGTTAGCTTGACTCTCTTTGGTAGCAGCTAATCAATTACAATTAACATTGTAAACTGTTAATTTCTGGTTAGTTGGAGGAAAAATTGCTCTCCCTCAGTTCTATTTTTCTTTTCTTGATATTAACCCAAAGAACTTCCAACAAGATTCCATAATTTTATTTACTCTTTTCTGATATATGCCATCTTTATAATGTAGTTGCTTTTATGATGATATTTACAAAGATTTTTGTGTCTACATACAGATGATCCATTTATGCAAAACTATCACAAAGTTATTATTCATGTTAGAAAGGGCTGATCATATAATGCAGTTTCTTGTTTTTCTCTTCATCTAGTCATTTTATATTATTAATATTCATATTTTTGTTCTGAAATAAAGGATATTTAATGCATTCAGTGTTTGGTTATTTTGTGGGTTGGGAGATCATGTCAGTTCTTTTGTGCAATTTGACAGATTCCATTTCCTCTTTTATCCTTAATTTAAAGCCCACTTAACAACATGTGTCACTTTTGCAAGCTTGAGGTCAATGACCGTTTTTAATTGCAGTGAAAGTATTCATAAGGAGTTTCTATCCAATGCTCCAGAAACTGGGTCTCAAGGCTGTCATTTATTCAGTTGCACTTGGCAATAGGAATGAGGCCAATATTTTTCCCAACTTAATTTCCATTACAGGTATTATTTCATTATTTTTAGATTTTTAAATTACAGTGATTTCAATATTTGATTACTTGAGAATATTTGTGTTTTCATTTAATGTTGATGGTTTATCTTCAAAAATCCTTATATGCAAATATTACTAGAGCCCTTATTGTTATGTTGTCTGATTTCATTACGAAACTGAAAAAATATGGTTTTGTGTTTAAGAGATAAAGTACACTGCACCAGGAACTAAACCCATTAAGAAATGGGGAATAAAATATTTTGCCTAGAATTATTAAAATCTAGCATTTGTAAACTGTTTCTGTATCTCAGTTCAGTATAACTGCAATTGAAATACTAAAACATGTTCGGTCTATCTTTAAAGAATCTTTCAGTAAAGAATGCATGACAATGACCATTAGATTGAAGTAATTAAAAAGTTCTTGACCCAAACTCTATGAATGTGAAACACAAGAATTGTGGTAGACAGCATTATAACCACAAAGAAAAGCATTTAAACACAATTCCAGAGAAATCTATGTTGTGTTCCTTGTATCAAAATCCTTGCCAAGTGAACATGACACCTTTCTATTTCAAAGGTATCACTCTAAAAAAAGCCGAAATCAGAAAATGATATAAGAGTTACAAAATAAAAATAATTCTCAATTGTCCTCAAAGTTTGCCATGAAAAGCCTAAGTAAATAAGGACTGAGATGAAAACAAACAAATAAACCTTCTAATTAATAGAACGCTTCAGCAGTCTAAGTTCTTAGTTTCAGTGACTGTGTGAAGGAAAAATGAGGAATAAATTAAACTGTAAGAATTACGCTAAACTTCCATCAAATCAGTGACCTTAAAAGATAAACATTATGTATTATATAATACCTAAAATAATCTTGCCGCAGCCAGCAAGAGTTCTCTCCTGAGAACCACAACAACTAGCGATAAAACCAGGGATGTAAATACCTTCGAAGAAAATCAAAACACAGCTCCTGGCTTCTCAAGCTAGCTTAAAGACACAGAGTTAATATTTTGCATTAAGCGGGCGATTGGGATATATAGCATCATAAAGTCACCCCAAGACAAAGGTTTTGAGAGCAGCAGGGCTTCCTGGATGGCCTCTGTGAGAAGATGCCATGACCTGCCCCCATATTGGACAGAGACAGTTTCAGCCAACTCTAAAATGGACCCACTGAGTCAAAGCTGGTGGCACCTTTGTGATAACCTGAGAAAACACTCAGCAGCAGCTGTGAAAGAGTAGAAAAACTGTGAGAGAAAAAAACCAAACATTTTCTTGAAGGACTGTCTCCTGTGAGTGGGACCCCATGCTAGAGCAGGATGAAATCATGAGCAACAGAGACTACGCATCATGAACTGACCACAGCTCCCATTCCCCATCCCTGTGCAGTGTTTGGTGGGAGGAGGCAAAAGAGTAAGGAGTGAAATTGAGCCTGAAATGAAGGGGGGGATGGGGAACAGAAGGTTTTAGTTTGGGGATTTTTTTTTTTTTTGCTATCCTACTCTCTTTTTAATTGCCAATAAATTAAATTAATTTCCCAAGTTGAGTCTGTTTTGCACATGACTGTAATTGATGTGTGGTCTCCCTGTCCTTATCCTGATCCATGAGCTTTTCATCCTATTTTCTCCATGTGTTCTGTTAAGGAGGAAGACTGAGGGAATGGCTTGGTGGACACCTGTCAGCCAGCCAACTTCAACCCATCTCATCTGAGAAATCAACACAGAAAAGGCTGTTTGTCCTTTTAGCTTGATTTTTAAATCTAAATTAATTAATTTCAGAACCAATTAGTAAATCTGAATGAAGACAGTTTATATATGGTAATTTATGTGATTTGTACTATATGCATTCTTAAGGAGCATTGAACCAATTCTACAAACAGCACTTTAATATAGGTTTTGAGAAGAGAAATTTTTTTCTGTTTTATTTAGTTTGAGCTTTTGAAATACAGCTGGTCTTGTTGAGTGTTATCAGTCATGTCACCCTGTTTCATGACCTGTGATCAGTTCAATAGCTTGTGGCAGGATATGAAAACACCTTAGCTTGAAAGTTTTGGAAAGGAAGGGTTTTATCTACTTATATCACCCCAAAATCAAGAGATAAAGTGACAGTGTACAAACTAAAAAATAATAGCTTTGAAGTACCTTTTTATAGAATCTATTCCCTTCAGTAATGGGATGCTGTTTTCACTCTCAGCTTCTTTGTGTTTTATTGCACCATCTGTCACCTGAGAAAAGCACATTCGCTCCAGATCCCTAAAAGCAGACTTCTATAGGCACTTGAAAACTGATGCACCACCACTTCCCTGAACAATGATATTTTCCGACTTCTTTTACATTTTTTCTTAATTAGATGAAACATCTTAAATACATAATGGGTTTTTTTATCAGACTGAAGCAATTTTAACCCTGTTCCTTTGAATCATAGGGTACAGCTGCCTAGACAGGAAAGATTTCTTTTCCAGCAGTGCTCTTTGACTGGCTGGCAAGTTCCTTCAGCAGTTTGTGCTAGCAGCTCTGGAGCTGCTTTGGTCAGTCATCTGCTTCTGCAGCTGATAGCTCTTTTGTCTTCTCTAGCCTTAAGGAAATACTTTTTTTTTGTTATCATTCATTCTTGTTTCCTAGAAGGCACCTTCCTTTCTTATGGCAGTTACATTGGTAGAATAGGTGATTATAAAATAGCTCTAAAAGCCCCAAATATTTTTTATGTTACCAGTACATGCTTCACTTTTCCTTAATTTGGGCTACAGAAAAGATTTTATTTGAGTGAGAACTAAATGGATTAGTCATCAGTTCAATGTACTGATATATATCTCTTTTATATTTACTGGTTTGGGGGTGAAGGAGCTGTATTATGAAAAAGATTAAGAAAATCTGATAAATCCTTATCTTTTATTTTAGAGAAAGGATTTAGAGAAACAGTCTCTTTAATTATTTGAATTTATCTCTCAGGACTCAGTTTGCATCATTATATCAGTGTACATAATACAATATTTGAGCACCTCAGATCCATGTTTGCAGTCACTTCTTTTCAAAAGATACATTGGAAGATTTTGTTCTGTGTTTTACTGCTTTTTCCAATATTAATTGAAATCACTTAAATACTGTTATCAAAAACTGTCACAAAATATTAGTCTGTAAGTACAAGCATTGATATTTAAATAATTTCATTCAGAGACAGGTGGTGAATATTAATTTCCAGATCCTCAGAAAAAATAACAGAATTTAACTAGATAATGCACATTCTTAGAAATTAAATGCCTTTCTTACAAGGATTCCCCAGATTTGGAGCAACACCATCTAGTTCCCTATTGCTGTAAGTTTATGAATATTTTCTGAAAACATGGTGTAGTCAAAATATTGTGATGGACAAGAAAGGAAGTAATTACAAAAAAAGTGATGCCAAGAATGTATTACTAGTCTAATAAAAAATTTTTATGGTATAAGTAAAACACAAAAAAGTTTATTATTAAGTTCAGGTACACTGATACACTCACAGAGCAAATAATTTGGTCAATATGCATCTCCCTAACAAGATTATATTTGAAAGTTTTTATACAATAAAAAAGGAGAGTTTTGTCAATTCTCCTTTTCCTCTGGTGCTATGTTGAACCTCTCACTGCTCCTTCAAGTCCTAAGGCTGAGGGCTTCTGTCTTGGAATGCCAGGGAGGGATAACAGTGAGTTATCGTCAGTGGGAAGCCTTCACAGGAAGAATAACTGTGGGTGTTCCTTCTTCACTTTGCAAGGACTAGCAAGATGTTCATGCTTCCTTCTCATCAGCCTAATGTTCACTTGAGGTCCTTTTTTTCTTTTGACATGTTTTGTGCTCTGTCTCCACCAGACCATAACTCATTTTACTTTTGACTTTGATAGTTACCATATGTTGAACATCAGTTAGATGCAGGTTATGTATCTTTTGTGTTATCCCCCAAACTGTGAGGTTTTTCATGAACTTGCATTTGTATCCATAATTCACCATTGACTGGTGAATTGCTGACAGCTTTGACACCAGGTATCATTTAATGATTTCCCTCTTACACGTTGAACTAGCTTTCTAAGTTCATTCTACATACAGTAACTAACTGTTACTCCTATCTATGTGCAAATTATTTGTAGTAGGCATTACAACATAAAGTAATACCATTTTAAGAGAAAACAGTAGATGAAATCCCCACGGTCATTAGCTGTTACAGCTAAACAAACTAAAATAAGCTCAGGCCAAGAAGTCCAGACAAGTTGAGATCCTGCACTATCAAGTCAACACATAGCTAGGGGGACTTTACTGACAACTGCAAAAAATTTTACTTACCAGGGTACATTATCTCAGGTTTCTGTTCTAGAGAAGAATACCAACTTTCTCAAAAGCAACCTTGGATAAGCAGGTGGCCATCAGTTCTTAGTTGCCTGCTGGGGTTAAACCATGACAAAGGCATAACTGTGCTTTCCCATTCCTAATACCCTGTGAAATGATTCAAACAGTCAAAGTTCCTGGATAGAAATATATTATACTTATGTAAAGCATGTTGTGAATAAGAACAGGTGAAATTACTTTTTATTTCAAAAAGTCACAAGCAATTCCATCTCCTGGAAATTCAATGGATAGATTGTGAATAACTGAGTGTTACGTTTGCCTATTCTGTTTTATTGGATGGTCTATGGAAGCAGAATAACAATTTCAGACAGATTTCTCTGATAGCTAGGAAATGACAAAAAAATGTAATAGTAAAACTATATAATTTCCAGTACCAAATAAATGTTTAATGTAGACCCTAACAGTAGGCTGTCACTGTGAATACAGAGGTGGTTATATTTTATCATAACTAGCCAGCCTCATTGCAAATACTACCATTGGTCATAAAATTTTTATACTTTTTAAAAGTTTCAGCTATAATATTTGGCATTGTCATCATCTGATGTAGTTAATTGTAAAGGTTAGTTTTCAAACTACCCAAAACTGTATTTTTTTTTACAATATATATATAAGCAAAGGATAGGCTATTTCACTTTAATATATACACATAACTTTAACTAGTTTAGTTTCCTGTTATTTGTATTTGTCCTTGCCTTCCAAAGTTAAAAAGTTCTAACTTAGAAATTTCTCCTAGCACAGTATGTTTTACAATATGCTTTAGACCGTGCATATATTCTCTTTGCAAAATCACAAGCATCTATGTTGGTTAGCTTATTTACTTCGGACTGTAATTAGAAAACATAGCCATCCAAAATGTATAGTCTATCTTCAAATTATCAACTGTGTGAAACTACCAAAACATGATTTTCCCTGAGATATGAACAACATTTCATAATATGCATATCACTAGATCTCCACATATCCTTATTTAGAAACGTAATGGTAATGTATGAAAACCAAAAGCCAAATATAACCAGTATCAGAGAAGTAAATATATGCAGTAATATAGAGTAGTATCATTTATGTCATAGCTTCTCTTTAGTGCTTAGTCAGCAGAAGTTTCTAAAAACTTAGTTCATCAAAATTCATGGTTAAGTTCATGTCATAGAAGAAGGAAGAATTAGGCATTCTTCTAATGGCAGTAAAATTAGAGAAGTGTCTGGAGAAGATTCTTTCAATTACTGGTAGAGGTAAAATTATAATACCCAAATTTCTATTAGTTTACAACTCTTCTAATTCAAATATATTTTATAATTCCAAAAATTTTCAGTCATTTTTCACATAAAAAATGTGTTAAAATTACCCATTCAGCTTTTCCAAAGCTATCAGACTATCCCAAGTCTCTGAGACAACATGCAACACATGCAGTACTTAAAAACTGCCTGGGTAAGGGTTTTTTTCCAGGTTTTATTGACAGATGCATGGGACGACCTGTAAGGCTGACTAAGGGTTTTGTCACTCATGACTGATGTAGCCATCCTGTGCTTATGCTGATAAAACCTTTGTTCAACTTTGTATTTTCATGCATTTTCTCTTACCATGTACAGAACAAATGTATCTTTTTGACCAGCTGTCACTTCATTTAGGGTAAGACAAATTTTTTGTGCTTCAGCTTTCCATGAAAAGATATAGAAAAAAAACAGGTAAAAGGAATTATTTGTTCCCTAGCAATTCCAGCTACCAAGAGTGAATGGCACACAGTTGCAAGATTTACTTATTGCTGAAACTTGTCGAAGTTTGACACACATTATTCCTAAGCAGTTGCATGTGAAGTGTCCCATTAAGAAATACTAGGTTTATAGATTAAAAATTATGCTGAATACCTAAAGGCATGATATACCTAATAATGTATTATTCACACACATGTATTTGAAACTGTCAGATATTCTTGTAACTATGATGTTGCTAGCAAACTAAAGCTGTTTTTCTGGGACTAAGACTGTACAATATAAATAGATTTGACAGGCCAATGGAGACTTTTGGCTCTGCAAATTTGTGATGTGAATAATCCAGAAATCTGGTTTTCCTCTTTTTTGCTAACATTCATCAAAGTTACATACTCTCACAAAAGGGTTTATTTTGAAAACCTATTATGTATTCTCTGAAAGAATTAAAGACTTAAGAATCTATGTACTCCAATCTTTGCATATCTCTAAATATGGCTATTTAGAAATGCCTAATCTTATGTGTTTTTGTAATTTTTAATTAAAAAATGAAATTCAAGAATGATTTTGGCTGCTTTCACTAGTCACTAACTCTGAGGTGAGAAAATCACTCCCAAACCCTAGAAGCATTACATGGTGATACAACTTGTAAATTTACATGTTATAGCTTCCCTGAGGCTTAATTTGTGCTGAGATAAAACCTCATAAGTGTGACAAGGACAGATGAGGATGAAATGTGAACAGTTTGCACACTGAAGTTGGTTTATTCAGGGAGATAGGAAACCTATCAAAGAACCCAGATGACTTACTTTTGGCTGATGAACATAGGCCCTCAGATCAGATATTTCTAAATTATATATATAACTCGAAGAAGACCATCTTTAGCTTGCCAATATTCTGATAAATAATTTATCATGTAACTGAAAAGCTTCTTTATTCCATAAGCTTCTAAACATTCTTCATACTTACATGGTTTCAGTATTGCTGGCAGAATGCCCTGGAGACATATATAAAATTTTAAACACTTCCTTTTAATTTTCTTTTTAAATACTGGTTTTAAATTTGCTTTTCAACCAGAAGGCATTCTAAAACTTAACCCAAAGAAAGTGTGAATTTATACTTCAAACATGGCTGGAGGGATCCTTTTGTCAGAGGAGGAGACAGTACAGAAGAAAACCTTTGAAGCAGGAGAACTTAATGTTATTAAATGACAGCATTTTACATCTTGCATGTGCTGAATTATTTGTCTGGGCAGAAGATAAGCAACAATTCTTAGCAAACAATCAGGACTCATTTGCTTAGCTTCATTAAAATGTTCTCAAGAAAAAAAATGAATAGACTTGCCTATGACTGAATTAGTCACCTAGTTAATATTGTAGGACACTACATACTGCAGTTCTAGAAAGAGTTTCCATTATCACAACCAGCATAAAGTATATACCTTATACATAGAGAAACATCTTATGCTTGATCGCGTTAACTTTATGTCTTGTAGCAAGTTGGTAGAGGCTATGATGCAATTCATGCATTGCCTGATTCATGGCATATGCTCAGTAATACCTACATTTAGTGAGAGGAATTATACTCTTGACTATATCTGTGATAACTCTGACAGTAAAGACAAATACATTCAGTTGTAGATGCCTACAGAGTGAGAACAATGAGCATTGTGGGCAGGTACAATTATTTCATTATAAGGTACAAAGAAAATTCTACTTTCACCAAAGCAAAATAATCCATGGTCACAACACTGATATCCACTACAGAAGCTAAAGAAAAGAGTGAAGTACAATTCTTTTCTTTTTCTCTTTTTTTTTCTTTTTCTTTTTCTTTCTCTTTTTCCTTCTCTTTTTCTTTTTCTTTTTTATCTTTTTTTCTTTTTCTTTTTCTTTTTCTTTTTCTTTTTCTTTTTCTTTTTCTTTTTCTTTTTCTTTTTCTTTTTCCTTTCTTTTTTAGATACATTTCAGGATTTTGCGCTCCTGTTTCTGTGTCTTAGGAAAATATGGGCTCCAAATCTTTTAGATTTACTCTGCAATACTGAGGACTAGAAATTACTCTGGAATGAAGGCTGATGGGTAATTTGCAGGACCTGGCAGTAGTTATGCACGATGAACAAGACCTGTCAACCACCCATTTCCAGATTCATTAATAACCAAGCAAGCTACAGATACTTTCCACCACTGTAATCCATACTTTAGCAAACAATATTATGACTTCTCTTATTATTTAACTTACTGCTTAAAAGTTCCCTTCTAATAACTCAAAAAGGAACAATTTAATAAAAGTTTCAAAAATATAGACAGGTATGGGCAGGTATAGATTGATGTCAGTTCACTTCATGCAAGCAAAAGAACAAAGAGATGGACACAAAAGCACAAAGCAGTCCAATGCCAATATTGAACCTCTCAAGACCTCAATCCTGATGCAATATTAATGTGCATCCAAGATAATTTCTGCCAAGATTTCAATTACTGAGTTGGATTCCTATCCAATCAGATAGAAATGTTTTACCCAACCATTGCATTTTCTATCTGATTGTGACAGTTGAGCATGTTTTCTGGATTTACGATTAGCTGAGGGAGTTAAAGAATCACAGCTTTTTTAGCACAGATGTTCCATGAATGGGAAGTAATTTTCACATATGTTAACTAGCTTTCCCATCCCGAAAGCTTATATCAGAAAACTATTAATACAATTTTATTGCATATTAATGTATTTAAATATTGAAATTAAACTAAATTGTTCAGCTAGGTAAAACTAAAAGTCAAAAATGTAAATGTAGTGTACTCAGATAACAATAGCTTTGCCATAGCTGAACCATAAACAAAAAAAAATAAAAGAAAAATAATAGTAAAAGTTCAAATGTTCAAACCGTTATCATTCTGTAAAAATTACTGATCACCATCAATATATTACCAGTAAGAATTGATGTTGGTACTTTACAGGTGTAAAATTCTGATACCTGTAATAAAATTGTAGCCTGTAAATTATTCTAATAAAATCTGATTCTTCTATACATATTATACAGGGAGAACTACAACAAATATTCAAAAATTTTTCAATTCCTCTGAGACTTTTTTCACAAAAATTAAAAAAGAAATATTTCATAGTTGAAAAAATCATAGCCCATTAGTGCAACTGACCTTTCAAATTAATCAATCAGCCAATCATTTTCTCGTAATAGCAAAGTCTAAATCTTTTATGTACCATTTAATCTCAAAAGATTCATTTGCATAACATAATTTTATAAAAGGATGCACCTTAAAAAAACCCACAGTAATTCAAACAAAATGAGTCAGAAGTGTTTTAGAACAGTATGAAGTCAAAGAAAGAACTTTTGTGTTGACATGGTCTGGGGTGACAGCCATTTCCCCTAAATACCTTTATCCTGATCACAAAGTAGAAACAGCAGGAAACTGACATTTGGAGAACATCAAGCTCAGTTAAATCTGTCAAACTTCATTGCCACATACTAATAAAAAGTCCATTTCTTGCCTCTTAAGGCTTACAAGACTACAAAGTGTTCAACAACTATCGTCTGAATAGGTACTGAACTTGCTGAAAAAGCTAACATTGTTGTTCATAGATAAACATGATACAGGTAGAATTAACTAGACTAAATATAATGTTGCTTCCAATCTTTATGTAAAATGGTAAAGTCTAATTCTAAGTAAGGAAGATATGGGTCAAAACAAGAAGGCGGAACTTTAATGTAAGAATTTCTGACCATTGCATTTTTTAGAGAAAGAAATGTCATTTTCACTACCACTACAGTCTACATAGAACAGTGATTTACTTGAAATAATCATAATGCTAGCATTGTTAAGAAGAAAAATTTTCTGCAAAGTTGGTGTTAAATAGACTTGCAATATATATTCAAATTCCATTTATATCAATCTTCAGCCAATTCATCTTCATCCATCAGATCCAGGCACTGGAAGAAAGAAAATACTCTTCTCTGTGTCTCTAATGTAAGCACATGAACTTTGTTAAATCAGTATTCAAATGTCTACATAGCCCATCTCAGGCCTCATGAACAGCACTCCAATATTAGCCTCCATTCAAGCTGCTTAAATAGTCTCTCTTCTTGATACTTTCATTAGAGACAGTGCAACCAAATAAAAAAACAACCAAATAAGCAAAACAAAACAAAAAACCCCAAATTAACCAACAACAACAGCATAAACAGAACCAAAAAATCCTAAAAGACATGGTCAGACACAAGATAAGAGATTTTGTATAAGTATGTGAGCAATGTGATCATGGAAGGTACAAAGATGCATGCAGTAGTACATAAGAGACATCCAAGTAACAGAAAGTTGCAAGACAAGACTGGTACAAGGGACAGCAAATAGATTGTGCATCCTGCCAAATACATGAGAACAATGAGTAGAAGAAAACCCAAAACAAGACAAGGTGTGCAGGAAGCAATCTTCCCAATTTTTAGAGGAAGTCAAGTACCACAAAAACATCAGGCTAAAGCAAGTAAAATAAAATAGACTACATTTTTTTTCCCACTTCTTTCCTAAAAATTCTTATAACTAATCTCCTTCACCTCAGTGACTGAAAACCAGCAACTGCAATCGTCAGTGCTCACTGCACAGCATCAGATTTGTGGATTGTATGCACATGATGAATTTTAAGATACAAGTGTTAAAGACTAACGATTTTTTAGGTGTAATAATGATGATTAATAACAGGAAAGAACTAACCATTAGCACAATTTGTGACGTTATTGAACTAAATTAGTAAAATTTGATTTTAAAATTTAAAACTTTCTTGATTTGTCAGTCTTCTAAACACTCCCATCAGCACAGATCTTTATTTCCCTATCTGATATACGTAAATATACATAAATGAATATTCAGTTTTAACAGTATTCAATAATTAATTGACAGCCATATGATGCAACATTTAAAACAATCATCTTCAAGTGTACATCATGTGCATGTATATTCTTTATATGAAAGGATAATTTTTGCTTTGCAGCTTTATTTTGTCTAACAACTGTTCACAGGGAACATTCTTCCCTACCTAGAAATTATGCTTGTATAACATTTTTCTTTTGTCCGTAGTGCCACTATGTTTGTTTGTTTGTTTTACCCAGGACTAGCAAACTAGGAAACTCATCACCCTATATGGAAGAAGAAAAATAATTCTATTACGATTCAGTTCAATTATCTGTATTTTATTGTACTCTTAAGAAATCTTTAATAGGAATAAAAAACAAAAGTCACAGGATCCATTCTAAATCAATAATTTTTGCTAAAAACAGGTCTATTACAATTTTTTTTTCAGGCTAATCTCAGTTTCTAAAATTGATGCAATTGGTTTTTGTATCGTACTGAGCTAAATGCATCACACTTCATGCTTCATTTACCTGCTCTGAGACTGGAGTTGACTTTATATAATAAACACACAACTGAACACTAACAATTCTGTCTGCAGAAATTAGTTCCCTGCATTATTTTCTTATAGGAGCTCCCTTCCTCAGTATAGAATCATAGAACAATTTAGGCTGGAAAAGGCCTCTAAATTCATCAAGTCTAACTGTTAACCCAGCACTGCCAAGTCCACCACTAAACTGCAAATGCCACTTCTGCACACTTTTTAAATACCTCCAGAGATGGTGACTAGACCACTACCCTGAGCAGCCTGTTCCAGTGTTTGACAACTCTTTCAGTAAGGAAATTCTTCCTAACATCCCATCTAAATCTGCAATGGTGTAACTTGAAGCCATTTCCTCTTCACTATCACTTGTTACTTGGGAAATGAGACCCCCACCTAGCTACAACTCCCTCTCACGTAATTGTAGAGAGTGATAAAATCTGAGCTTAAAATGGATTAAGCCACAGGAATCTGCTGTGAATTCTGTAGAGTCTGAAGGCATTCAAAACTCTGAGACTCTACATATAAGATTAGGTTTAATGGGAACCTTTTAACCTGTAAGTAAATTCTTGATTGAGATGAGATACCAAGGAAAGGAATTGATTATTCCTTTCTTTATTGTTTCCCTTTATATCTCATTGCATTTTTTTTTTTTTGTGCAAGTATAATTAGGTAAAATTCCATCATCTCTCTTCAAAACCACAGTACTGCAGTCTAATAATATTCATTCCTACACTACACCAGAAACATAAGCATATGGAAATCCATTGAATACTATTTAAACTTATAATCATGATATATTCAGTTGCTGTATGCTGTGCTACACAGCAGAACAAAGAGGTTTAGTAAGTATAGCGGTACTAATCTGATGGAGGAAAGAAACTGCAGCATCAAATATCTGCTGCAGAGAATGCAAAGTGCCTAGACCCTTTTTAATGATTTCGTGGACGTAATCAAGACTTACAAGCCTATTAACATAAACAATATGGCTAGACAAGTTCATTTAAATTTGCTCACAAATGGTCACAGATATATGGCCTTAAGATCTGCAGAACATTCAGATGTCCCAAGTATAAGTATTACAACTACATCATTTAAAAAGATTAATTGAAAAGGTTTAGTTTAAAATTAGCATAACATTTCACCCAACAAGCATGAGGATATGCAGAATAGATTCCCTAGGTATCTTTCTTTACCACTGACCCATAAATGATATGTTGAATGGTAATTACAGATTTTTTTTTCTTTTTCAGCATGCAATCCCATTGGGTCCTCTCTCTAGATCTGACCCCTAAAGGGTACATACAAGAATAATTAAAATATTTATTGCACCATGATGTTTGCACTTTGTAGATCTAATCTGGACATGTTTATTTATGCAAACAGAGAAAGGACTTGTATTAACCATATCTTTGATGAGGAAAACATATTATCTATTAAAAAAAAGGAAAACCTCCCTGATATGTTAACAAGTAAACATGCTTAAAAGAATTAAAAGCAGTTTTGTTGATCATCCTGCTTCCAGCTCAGTGAGTGAAGACACTGCAAAAAAATCCCCAAACAAAACATAATTTATTTATGAATGTGTATATATATTACAGAATCACAGAATGAGTAAGGTTGGAAGGGACCACAGTGGCTCGTCTGGTTCAACCTCCCTGCACAAGCAGGGTCACAGAGCACATGACACAGGATTGCATCCAGATGGTTCTTGACTATCTCCAGTGAGGGAGACTCCACACCTTCTCTGGAAAATCTGTTCCAGTGCACGGTCACCTTAACAGTAAAGAAGTTCTTCCTCACGTTCGGGTGGAACTTCCTGTGCATCAGTTTCTGCCCATTGTCTCTTGTCCTACTGCTTGGCACCACCAAGAAGAGCCTGACTCCATCCTCTTGACACCCTCCCTTCAGATACTTATATACAGTGATAAGGACCCCTTTTGGTTGTCTCTTCTGAGGCTAAACAGGCTCAACTCCCTCAGCCTGTTCCTGTAAGAGAGGTGCTCCAGTCCTTTAATCAACTTTGTCACCCGCCACTGGACCTGCTCTAGGAGCTCCTGATTCTTGCAAAAATCACAGTGTGAAAACTTCAAAGACTCTCGTCTTTTGAAGCAGGTATTCATTTATTTTCAATGCTGGGGACACAGAGGATGTCCAACATGTCCGCCTCACAAGGACAGGGTACAAGCTTGTATCCTTTCAACTATATGCATATGCATAATATTTCTAAGAAAAGGTATTACATGTTAATAATTTCCCAGAACTTATGAATATTATCTATATATTTTTACCCATGCACGTTGCCTCCTGGTGGTCGTTCCGGGTGGTCGTGGAATGAAGGCTGTAGTCTTCCTCTTGGTTGAGGTTTTTCACCTTTCCCTCTTGCCCATGAGTATTTGATAGGGTCTTATGTAAGTCCCTCGTTGGCAAGCTCCAGTTCTTTTGTTCTCTGTCTGAAGACCTTTCTGCAATTTTGTCTCTATTTTCCTTAAAGATTACGAATTAATATTTGTTAAGCTACAGACAACTACTTGTTAAGCTTATTATAAGAATCCCTTTGTTATTACAAGAGTCCCTTTGTTATTACCAGAGTCCTTTTGTTATAAAATTCTCTTTCACTCCACAACTCTTTTGCACTGAGGAGTCCAGAACTGGACACATCCACTCCAAATGTGCCTCAAAAGGGCTGAGTAGAGGGGCAGGATCAGTTCCCTTGGCCTGCTGGCAATGCTCTTCCTAATGCACCCCGGGTTACACTGGCCTCTGTGGCCACAAGGGCACTTCAACTTGTATAGTTTTTACTATTATTGAAACCAAAGAGACACTCAAAATTCTTCTCACAGAACCTGTCTCTGATATTTTATTGGACAATTTGTTTTGTTAAGGAAAATATCCCCAAATAAAAGCAGCATGGTAAAGTTTCTTGCTCTACATATTATCTTTGTGCAAGCGTGCAGTGTACGTGAGAGAAAAAAAAACCTGAATAACCCTTTGGTCACTTCACACTCTTCTGTTTGAGCTCCACAGTGCCTAAGCAAATCCTGATTTCTGGAACAGAAGCAAAGAATAGATAGAACAAACAATAGATAGACAATGAGCAAGTGAAGTGTGCATTGGAAATCTTCTAATACCAAGGATGGATTAATTGCAAGAAGATCAAAATATTTTCTTTCTTAGGCAACCAGTATGTACTAAAACCCAGAAGATTTTACCTGTGATTCCTGAATAAACTGGTGAACAAAAGATGAAACATCCACACTTCCTAATAGCTCTTTATTGCCTAGTGTTATTTGGTACGTGCTGGAGAATTATACTATAATGAATGAGGTATATAACAGCTGCATTTGTTACGCCTTCTTTCAGTGCATATTCTGAGACTCTTATTGGACTTCAATATATAATATGATGGGATGGCATCACAAACTGTGCAAGTCACATATATTTGTCATCTCACCAGTTGAAAGTTGGGGATGTATAAGTATTTTATCATGTTACATTAGCTTTTCATCAATAACAGGGGAGTTTTTTGATACCTGTGGGCTTCATATTCTAGCTTGGTAAAGGTGGCATGCAAGGAGCTCCTGGAAATTTTTACAACTCCCAAGCTTATCCAAAAACCAATTGTTATGCCAAAGACCAACAAAACTTGACAGTACCTATTTAACAAGTCTTCTAAACAGAACAGTGTCTAACCTAAAACCTCCTGAAGTTAATAGATGTCTGTGAACTGTGGCAAAGGCTCTTCATGGTCAGGCTGACTTACAGTGTTCTTGTCTGTGCTCTGAAAAACCATTAGGAAATCGATCATCCACAGCAGAGACAAATGGGTAAAGAAATGGGTAGTACTTCATACTGTACTGGACTTGATCCTGAGGACAAAGCTGTATTCACAGTAATGAATAATGTCAGGGGTTAAGAGCAAGTCATTTAATTTTTACTTGGTTCAGTTTTAATCTGTATCATGGAGATATTAACATTACCCCACTCAGTATTGGACCCCTTAAAATACTGGAAAGACATTAAATGGGCTTTGCATAAAAGGAGTTTCTGGAATGTTATGATCAATCTCTCTATGCCCACTGCACATAACTTTTATGAAGAAGTAGAAGAAGAGAAATAATTCCTCTTGCAGACATAAAAAACATATTCAGTAACTTGACATATGCTACATTGGTCTCCCTGTTTTCATTCCTGAAATTTCCTTTTGCTCATAAAATACAGCTGTTCTTTCTACCTGTTTCCTGCCAGTTGCTAACACATAGTGAATATCCATTAGTTAACTTTCCATTAATTTGCTTATTTCAATAGAATCACAGGACTGCTGAAACAACTTTGAAAACCTACCTCATTCATTTTTCTGTCCTAAGATTGACATTGCTCCATAACTTTTATGGGTTTTATTTTGATTCTTTATAAGCATTTTCATTTGCTTCATTGAATAGTTTCTGGTCTTGATTATATATAAAAATATGCTTTTTAATATATAGTTCAGTCATGTAAAACATATGTAATGATTGCATTTGCACATATCTTCCCTTATTATGAAATATTTGTCTTTATAAGAGGTTAACTGCTGTAATGAACTATTCATTGCTTATAGTGTTCTCATGTCTTTATCTGTGCTACACCACACAGAAACTTAACACATATGTTAATGTGCGTTTTGCTAAGAGAAGCATATCAAGTTATTACACACTTATGGTAATTGCAAAGTTATTTGTCAACTAAGTAATTGGTTAAGAGTAAAAAAAAATGTTTAATAAGCTTCAAGAAACCTAATGTTTTGAAGTGGCATGAGATGGAAGTCAAAATGCTTAATCACATTAGTGGAAAACAGATTTTACATCAATAGGCTGCCTTTCCCTTAATTCTATGATTTGTATGTGATAAGAGAACATTGCTAACAAGTGTCATGATACTTGGTGTGTGTTCTGTGTGAAATTATGGTTGGTACACCTTAATTTTTTTAATTAAAACTTTGATCTTCCTCAGATAATTATTCCTGAATAGTTGAATACCTATGCAAAATGTTCAACCATAGGTATTTTAGAACAACTTTTTATTCCAATGTAGCAGTGGTACTTTTCTCTCTTCTGGTGTAGTTATTGAATGGCCAAAGGAGAGATGTAATTACAGTCATGGGTCACCCTCATTAGTGTGTATTACCAATACAGAAGAGAGCAGTTATTAAGAGGAAATTATTGAGAAAACTACCATAGAATATAATTGGTTTAGAATGACTATAACAGTTAATCTCTCTCAGCTGATAAAATCCACAGAATTGCACCTATTCACAGAAAAAAAAGATCCTCATTGAATTGGGATTCAGGAGTACAAGCTGTGTAGCTGAAGCAGTGCCTGACTATGTAAATCCTCTTGTTCAGTGCAAGATGCTGTGATGGATCATTAAGTGACTTGTCCCATACTTTATGCTAGATTAAGGGATTCTGCATTTTCCCCAGACTGAAGAACTCCAGAAACTAAATGTAACTGGAAATGGCTGCAGAAATAGATTTCATCAGTAGTTTACTTCAGCAAATCTGTCTCTGGTATCTCCCTATCCTAGGCCCTTTTCTCAATAACTATCAAACGTTTCTTATAACTTTCATCAGATCTAGTGTAAGATATTCATGAATGTGACTGCTGACAGCACAAGTAATCAAATAAGCAACATTTAGATAAAATTAGGACAAACTATGATAGACATTGTAAAGTACAGAACTATTGTGTAAAGTACAGAAATATTGGGGTTATTACACTTTAATTTGAGATTGTTGCAGTTGTTTTACTACACTAAACACAATTTATTTCTTTCTGTTTCACACAAATTAGAGCATACCTTGGTTCTTTGACTATCACCAGGTTTTGAAATGTTGTGAGCATGTCACTAGTTGAACTTATTTCTGCTTGTTTCATAAGGACATTTCTTTGTAGAATGGGTTAGAAAAGAACTTCCTCAGAAGAGAAATTGCAAAAGAGTAAGAAAAATAAGATATGTTTTATTTTTGAAATTCCAATGGAGTAAAAAATTCTAATCATCAGAAGATTTTAACTTGCAATGTTCTCACACAGGTCAGAGCCAAGGAGTGCAGCTCATTTTAGTACAGTTCACAAGGCTCCTAGCATTAGAACGGGCAATCTAAAGTCCCTGGACTGGATCAGTTCAGAGATCCTTGCTGCAGGTACAGAAGCAAAAAGCCTAAGTGTCATGTCCCCTGAAATAAAAGCTGGAAGGGTTGAAGAATTGAAAGACCCTGATAATGGGAAAATATACTGGTGGAATAATCTTACATAGGTATTATAAAATGATAACTCTCCTGTATAGTGTCTGAAATACTATGAGAAAAAGTATCTCATTGGTCCACAGTTCTCTCCACCCTCCCTCTTTAGTAATTGGCTGTAAAGTGTCTCCCCGCCTTCTTCCCCTCCCCTAAGCCCCGTGGTGATTGGTTGCTGGTCCCCTGAGCGTGCGGGTTTAAAAACTGAGTACCTTCCTGGTGCTCGCTCTCTTTCGCCTCCTGTCCCCTTCGTAGTTGGATAAACTTCTTGGACTATGGAACGCAGTGCGTGAGAGCCTTCCTACCTCTTTATTTCTGGACTTGTGGCTGGGCATTCCGGGTGTGAGTATATCTCCGTGCTAGCAACTGCACAGGCGATATCCTTCACTGGCTGGGTGAATTCACCCCCAGAACTGCTTCTTCTCAAAGGAGATTTTGGGATAAACCACAAAAGGAATCTGCCCAGGAGAAACCCCCCCGGCAGCCATTAAGTGGCGCCCAACGTCGGGCACGAACCCACGACCCTGGGATTAAGAGTCCCATGCTCTACCGACTGAGCCATTACCTAAGTGAAGAGTAAAGATAGCAGGTCTGTAACCAGAAGACTGAAATTACTTTAGATTTCCTAATGTCACATTGGATTAGCATTTCTGCTCCTAAAACAATGGTCATACTTGCATTTCTCTTCAGAAAAAAACTTTAGGTCCCTGAAGGCTTTCAGCCCTGTGACAGCCTACAAAGCAGCATTTACCTGGAGATACAGGCCTTGATCACTTCATATTTAATAGGCATAATTCTGAAATTCTTAAATATGCTCCTAGGCTCAAGAAATTGAAAAAAAACAAAACTGGATTTCATGTCTTCCCTTGGAGAGAAGTAGTAAGTTAAACAACTCAAATTGTTACTTGTTGAGTACACAGAGAATAAAACCAACTTCTTTGGGTTTGTATTTAGTTCATTGACCAGTTCCAGCTCCTAGTTACCAGTTATAATAAAGCTAATTAGCTATTTAAGAAATTAAACAACAGAAAGAGGAGAAATTTAGCTTCCAGTCTGTTTTTTGTCAGCTGAGGGAAATCTTTTCACCATACTTATCTATATGAGTCAGTCTGATATTATTTGAAACATACTACATTTCTCACTGGGTTTTCTTTACTTCATATTCTTCTAACCTAAATCAGAAAATATTTCCTTATTTGAGCACTGGAGCTTGATCATTGCAATTAGGTGGCACTGAAAGACAAGAGAAAACACTCAAGTATGAAGCATGTGACTAGAAGTCAGCTATCTGATTTGGAATCAACAATCACCACTCTTTCCCTCCAGCTGAAGACCTGTCTCACGAATTGGTCAGAAATGGGAGATATGCCACAGCCTGGGTAACGAAGGGGAAAGGAATAAGGATGCAGCAATTTCAATTTCAATTATTTATTTACTGCAGAAGAATACCTCTAGAACCCTAGGAGGTACTGAAATTTGTCTAAATCATCTGTTTTCACAAAAATTCCGCATATGGTGTTCACATCCTTCCCATGAGGTGTTGATCTGAAATCAGGGTAAATGAAGACACTTCTGGGTTTTTTTCTGTCTATTTTTCTAGACAAACCTTCATGGGCAGACAGGTATCTCTTTAAAATTCTAATTAACTACATGATGTAAAACCTTGGGATGCAGCAATTATGTGTTCAAGGATATTTGATGAACAGGACTAGGACTTTGATTAATCCCCCTGTACTCAGCCCTGGTAAGGCTGACCTTGAATCCTGTGTTTGGTTTTTGGGCACACACTACAGGAAAGACATTGAAGTGCTTGAGCGTGTTCAGAAAAGGGCAACAAAGCTTGGAGCACAAGTCTTACAAGGAGTGGCTGAAGGAGCTGGAGTTCTTTAGCCTGGAGCAAAGGTGGCTCTGGGGAGACCTTACCACTCTCTACAACCATCCGAAGGGAGGTTGTAGCCAGGTGCAGGTGAGTCTCTTCTCCCGGCTGACAAGTGAAAGTAGGCCTCAAGTTGTACCAGGGGAGATTTAGGATCACAGAATCATAGAAAACGCACAAGGATCACCGAAGTCCAACTCCTGGTCCTGCACAGGACAGCCCCAAGAATCACACCAAGTGACTGAGAGCATTGTCCAAATATTTCTTGAACTCTATCAGGCCTGGTGCTGTGACCACTTCCCTGGGGAGCCTCTTCCAGCGTCCAAACACCTCCTGGGTGAAGAACCTTTTCCTAATATATAACCTGACACAGTTTCGTGCCACTCCCTCAGGTCCTGTCACTGGTCACCACAGAGAAGAGATTGGTGCCTGTTCCTCCACTGCTTCTTGTCAGGAATTTGTAACTGCAATGAGGTCTCCCCTCAATCTCCTCTTCTCCAGGCTGAATAGAACAAGTGTCCTCAGCCGCTCCTCATACGGCTTCCCCTCAAGGCCCTTCACCATCTTCATTGCCCTCCTTTGGACACTCTCTAATAGCTTTATATCTTTCTTATATTGTGGTGCCCAAAACTGCAATAGTACTTGAGGTGAGGCCACACTGGTGCAGAGAAGAGTGGGACAATCCCTTGGGGTGATTTTGTTTGCATAGTAGGAAAGATTTTTTTCACTGAAAAGATGTTCAAACTTTGGAACAGTCTGCCTAGGGAACCGTTTGAGTCACCTGGAGGTGTTTAAAGGAAAAGCATATGAGGCACTTCGGGTCATAGATTAGTGACCATGGACCAGCGTTAGGTCAGTGGTTGGACTTGTTGATTTCAGAGTCCTTTTCCAACATAAATAATTATTTGATTGTTTTCCAAATTGACAGGGGTGATTTAAAGGACACAGACACCAAGGGAAAGAATAGTCTTATTTTACTATTAATATTACTTTTACAGAAGTAAAATGATACATTTAATAAAACAATAAGTATACAATGCGCTTGGCTTCAGCAACAAACGCCATCAGCAAGGTAATGCACCTAATCATTACTATATGAGAAAGAGAATGGCGATTGAGAAAGATACATCACCAGTTGCCTAAATACTTTACCATCATCGAGAATCCACATGATCTGGAGAACTCTCCCAGCAATTGGGAGATCCTGTGCAGTGCATCCACTCGTAGGTGAGGTCTCCAAAGTCGCTGTAATGGGAGTCTAGCTTTTATAACACACTTTCTGACCAGCCAGGACCAGGGCTTGGCCAGAGCCCAGGCCCTGGCTGGAGAGGGAAGGGGGTTGTTTCAAATAAGTATCTGGTCATGTCAATTGGGAAGGTTTCTTAAAATGATACATTTAATAACATATCTTGCAGATAATTGAACGAGGTCATGTGAAAGTTCCTAAAGCAGCTAGTTTGATGTTAAAACAGCTAGCATAAGCTGTTTGGTGGGTCTGTATGCAAGGCTCTATTGTTAAATGACTAACAGAGATGGTATTAATTACATGATTTTCAGGATTCAATTGTAAGTCAACTCTGTTGTTCAGGCCTGAGCACTTCAATGATTAATTCTTTTTTCTTTTTTTTTTCACTATCAGTAATTGCCGTTAGGGATTACAACTAGAAAATAAAACTAGAAGCTTTGAATGCTTGAGAGAAGTTTTATCAACTTTGCAGATTGAGATCCCTCTCTAGATAAAGCATTCAAAGGTTACTTCCACGGGTGTAATATTCATCCTTGAACTTTCTTCAGTTCTACTGAACACAATGAAAAAGATGTACCCATGGTATAGAAATATAGATTGTAACAAAACTTTATGCACCACTTCTGCCTTTGTCTTCTCTTAAAAAAAACCTCAGAAGTCATCTATAAGGTAAAGATATTTTAATGTCAGAACTTCAAATTCAACAAGGAGTAGAGTTCACATCAATGTCCTTAAGAAAAAAAGAAAATTAAATACAGACATGAAAGTAAGCCTTACGGTTCAGATGGATTATTTTTGAATCAGTATCTCTTGTCACTTTATAAAATGACAAAGCTAAAATTTCAGCAGATCAATCTTAAACATAATTACTGTGTGCTCAGTTTCAAAGAGATGGCAGACTGTATATTTGTTTGCTTTCCTGAAGGGCAGGTGATGATAGGACTTTTAATGTTTTTGGATAAGACATATAACCACCTTTTGTTTTCAACACAAAACTTAGTTCAGATGCATTCCAAAATATGTTGAACACTCTTGGGAAATCAGTATTAGCCTCAGCTTTGGGCCACTTCTTTAGTCTGCTTTGCAAGGAAGATAAGTAGAAAGAAATATGTTGCAGTTTGAGGTTTTGACAAGCTGTTTCCTCTTCGTGAACTCAGGATTTCTTTGGATCATATAGAAAACAGGCTCCATATAACCATACACAAAGGTAAACTAATGAAAACTAAATGTGACTCACGATATGCGTCTTAAAAATCCCCAGATTTTTTAATTTACCATTTAACAAACAGTAAATATCGGTTTCCTCTTGGAATACTAGTATTTATCAAAACCTGAAATAATAGCACTTAGAATACCATTTGATCATACTTCCTTAAATTCAACAAGATATGATAACTTACTAGCATATATTTTCCATCTGTTTGGAAAAATTTTAGCTGTTTTTTTGGATCTTAGTTAGGAACATACTAAAATAATACTAATGCATTTCTTGCTAAACACTTCTGTTGTGCTCATGTGAGTTATCCAGAAATTTCAGTGGTCACACTCTTCATAGAGTCATGGAGCCATAGAATGATCTGGCTTGTAAGGGACCTTAGAAATCATCAAGTTCCAACCCTCACACAAAGGGCAGGGATGCCTTCCACTACACCAGTTTGTTTAAAGCCCTATCCAACCTGGCCTTCAACGCTTTCAGGGATGGGGTTTACACAACTTCTCTGGACTATCTGGTCTAGTATCTCACCACCCTCACAGTCAAGAATTTCTTCCTAGTATCTAATCTAAAGCTACTCTCTTTCAGTTTAAAACTATTTCCCCCTTGTCCTATCACTGCATGACCTTCTCAAATGTTCCTCTCCAGGTTTCTTGTAGGCCTTCTTTAGGAACTGGAAGGCTGCTATAGGATTTCCCCAGAGGCTTCTCTTTTCCAGGCTGAACACCCCCAACTTTATCAGCCTGTCCTCATAGAAAAAGTGCTCCAGCCCTCTGATCATCTTCATGGCCCTCCTCTGGACTCACTCCAACAGATCCATGCCTTTCCTATATTGGAGACCCCAGAACTGGATTCAGTATTCCAGAAGGGGTCTCTCGAGAGCAGAACAAAGGGGCAGAATCACCTCCCTCACCCTGCTGGCCATGCTGCTTTTGATGCAGCCCAGGATATATTTGGCTTTCTGGGCTGCAAGCCCACATTGCTGAATCATGTTGAACCTCTTGTCAGCCTACCCCAAGTCGTCTTTCTCCTCAGGATTGCTCTCTTCATTGTTTATAGAAACAAGTTTCCACAGTACCAATAATTGTTTTCTTTAAAGCCTACCCTCCTTTGTCATTGCACACATTACATGTTCTCACCAAAAACAGAGCGGTAAAAAAATAATCTTGCCTTTTAGATAAATTTTTGATTTAAGTATAAACATATTTATTCCCCACATTTGTTCCAGGAAGGAATAAAAAGAAAGATATCCCTGCAGCTGAAGCATTAGCTTTTTAAAAAGAGTCTCTTAACAGTATTACTAGTTCAGCACAGTTTGTATCTAGACAGAATGATAATTTCTGGTAACCAATGGTGTCATTCTGTCTCTCATAGTTGCCATTTTCAGAGGAATGTCTCCTGCCCGTGCATTGTTTCAAACTGTGCAATATTAATTGGTCATAAGTTACAGCTTCCCACCTGTGGCTTTAGTGTGAGGTTAGACATTGAGTTTTAATTTTAGATAGAGTAATAGGCCATGACATTTGTATGTATGTGTCTTGCCATTTTATAAAGAAAGTTTTTTTAAAATTTACTCAAAACTCTTTTTGTGGGTTATTAGCTGAAATTATTTTTAAATCTGAGCTTTTTTATGATTTGCTTTTTTTAAACTCAGTTTTTAGTCCATGAAGGTTATAAAGACCTTCTTCATAAGGAAAGAAATATCTCCATCTAAACAGACTGTTAGCCACCTTGTTGTGTAAGGCATAATCTTGCAAAGAACTTGAAAACAACAGGAGGAGAAGCCAGAACTACATCTCCTGTTTCTGAGTAAGCATCTCAATCAGCATATACCTAAATAAAGGTTAACCACAGCAAGAAAAACCTCAGGGCCTCATGTGAAATGTCTGATTTTGCTAGCACCTCTTTTCCTTTTTTAGGCAGGTCTCCAAAATCAAGCTGTTATATGATTTGATGCTATATTGTCCTTTCAGACCTGAGAGAGAATTCAGACCAGCTAAACATCAATCACTTGGTCTTGCATGATATTTTTAGTGATAGCTTTGAGTGTATGCAAAATCACAACTCTGAAGACTCTAAATTATCTTTAACTTCAAAACAGATACATAAATTACTTAACAGACAAGCAGGGATTTTCAACATTATAATGTTGGGTTTGCACATTATTTATCTAAGTCTTTGGTATTTGGGTACCAAAATATTTTACTGGACAAAAAATATGTGGGAAAAAAATACGGCAAGGAACTAGTCCTTGTATCCTGGAAGATTCAGGGTTATAGAAGCATGAGATTGAACAATAAAAGGAGAAATATACTATTTTTCATTAACAATAACACCATCATTGGGAACCTCTGGGACATTTTTAGCATGTGAGCAAGACTTTGTACACTTAACTCATGAATGCAGAATAAGTGTCAGGATGTCTTACCCTGCCTGTCAGCAGTAGGCTTGCTGAAAAAGCTCAAAAAATAACTTGGTTCACCTTTAAAGAAAACAAGAGCCCTTTCAATGATAAGCATTTTCATGCCAGGAAGCAGAATTACTACCACAGATTTATTAGTCAATATTCAAATATTAAGGAACTTCATAAAGACTAATTTATTAATAAAAATAAATGTTCATATTAAAAATCCACAAACATTTTCTACACGTTTCTTCCAAGACTCTTTTCTTTCCAAAACCATAAAAATTTTTGTTCAGCTGCTAATGTAATAGACCATAGCTCAGCTGCACTCTGTTTCTTCCCATGTGATTTACATTATCCGTAATTCACATACTGAATCTGCTTACTAAGGACATTGTCACTTATGAAATAGCCCAGTAGATCTTATCTTTTGTGACACTTATCAAAATTAAAATGTTGTAAATATTAGACTATAATATGTTTTATCATTCCTGTTATGAAGTACTCCAAAATGGGCTAATTATTAGCTCTGTAAAGTGTTTTGTTAAATTCCTCAATTCTGTCAAATCACCTTTCAACCTGAATAAAAAAATCAGAGGGCACTTGCATGAAAAAAGTCTGTGTATCACTGTTTTTTAACAAATTAAATTCTTGGGGTGGTAAACCTGGCCATGTGTTTAAATCATATTAGCTTCTGATTAAGTGTCATCATAACAATGGCAAAATCTTTCTTACAAATAGCAGTGACTCTTTAAAAACTTTTCATTGGCATTTTATTGTAAACTCAAAACCAAGAGCAAAATCCACCTTGGTTGCAAACATATTTCCCTTAACTTTGTATTAGCCTTTCTTAAGGTATTCAAAGTGACAGTTTTCAAGGAAATATCAAGGTTTGAAACTCAAAAAGGTCACAGTGTGTCCTTTTGATGTTGTGTCTGTTTTGATGCTACATTCACAGAATAGCTCTTTAGAATGAATCAGCACCTGTAGTAAAATACAGATTTTTTTTTTTTTTGTAAACACATAATTGACTGGCATCTCTGTTATTCAGCAATTAATTTGCAAGAAGGCACCATGCCAGTCTGGGAGATGAGTAGTAGCACTGGCAGGAAGAACACTATGCAAGAGTAGGTGTAAAGGCACAATTCCCAGCTTGAAATGCTTCTTTACCTGTGATTAAGAGGTTGTGTAATCACTAGCCTGCTCTAAGCCCAATTAGCTTTGAAAAAAAAAATCCACTGTGCAGCCACATATGGTGAGCTTATGACCTTGGTGAATTAAATGGATTCCTGTGCAGTTTCCTTCTATGAGCTAAACCTCTGCTTTATCATATTGCATTCAGCTGAAAGCAAGGATGCAGTTCCAGGATAAATCAATAAAAGGTCATTTGTTAGACTAGAGCTTACTTTTAGCAGGAAGCCATGTGGAAGATTTAAGCAAACAAAATTTATTCATATATCCCTTCAAATGAGCATAGAAGACTTAGAGACCTTAATCTTCTGGCCTCATATGCAACACCTCCAAATAAAAATACTGGCTTAAAATAACTGAACTGTGATGAACATGGTTCATTTTTCCATTCCAAAAACCTGTCCTAAAACAGAAGCCTCAATCTTCTCTGAACCTTACTTAAGCTTATGGGGCTTTGTAGGAGCTTGCTGATATACTCACAAACATTGTGGGGTTTTTTCAGACTGATTATCTCCTTTATTTTTTTTCCATTTTGTAAAATTCTTTTTGAGGACTCTGGCAAAAAGCTGAATAGTCTTAGGCCAGCTGAGTTGCTGCATGCATCTAAGGATTGTCTCTGAACAAAAATGGGGTGGAAGGTACTGACTTGCATATGAATCATTAACATATATTTTCTTGCAAATTTGTATGACAGCTAACATGCACACAGTTAGCAAGTATAGTTCAGCTAATGCTCATTAGTGTCAATGCCACATACCTAAGCCCTTATGGATTGCATCTTTCACATAAGGATTTGTGATTTCATCTGAGAAAGATGAAAGCAAATGGTATCTTGGAGAATAGGTCAATTTATAACTGCACATCTTTTGTGATATACATAAGGAGCCTTCAGCCAGCAATCAAAGGCTGTTTGAGACCTATTGTGCCTGCTCTTGAAATACTCCTTCTCAGGAATGTTCCAGGAGCCAGTGAAGACACACAACAGATCTGGTAGCAGCAGAAGCCTATCCATGAATGACATCTTTCATGGACCCTACTCATATCTGGGTATCACTGCACCCAGGTAAATGGTACTCAACTGCTTCAAGGTCCCACCACAAAGCAGAAGAAGGGATGTGGTCGTTTGCAGCCACCTGTGATAGTGCAAGAAATTAAAAAGCCTAACCCATCTCAAACAGGAAGATGTCATCATGGAAGTACTAAATGTGGAAATGAATTTATTCCTCAGAAATGGAAACGTCTGTTTTAACAGAGTTACAGTGAAAATAATCAAGACATAGACAGAAAAAGTGTATAATTAATGCTGAAAATACAAGACAAATGACAAAATCGTTACCAATGATCTGTATCATTACTACTTGTGAGCTCAAGTAGCAAGGTTAGTTTCTTTTTTACAGGCTAAACTGTACTAGAAGTAATAGTCACGAGACTTTATCAGCTACCCTATTGTTATGAATGGGGTGAGAGCTTTAGGCAGGCCCTGCCTTAGATTTCTGGCAGTAGCTCTATTGAGGAGACCTCAATAGAGGAGACCAAAATCACTCTCGCTTTCAAGTTCTTAATAATGGCTGATTAGGTCTACTATAAAATGAGTTATTTATTGAATGGACACAAGGTAACAGACAAAAGACTTTAAGCAGATTACTTACTACACAGGACAAACAAAAGAACTACTAGTAGATTACATAAACAGTGCATGACATAAAGGTACTTATATTACAGCTAGCAAAGAAATAGTATAGATTAGGAGTCAATGTAACTCACACCGAATTAATGATAGTGTACATAAAGTCCTTTCACTCAACCCTCAAAGGAGGACCTCAAGACAGGCATCCCAGAATCTTGAGGAAAACCACCCTATACACTTCAGGGAGTGTGCAGAAGATTTCTGCTTTGTCAAAGTTATGGTGTAGCTTTTACAGTTTGTAAAGTGCAGTGTCTCTCCATCAGAAATTCCAGTTTATCTTTCCACATCTGCTCCCACAGCAAGATGGTTAATGTCAGCTGAAGGCCTTAAATCCTGTGGCACCAGTATGACTGAGCCATTAGGGGAAGATACTCTGATTTATGCATCAGCAAACAAACAGCAGATAATCTGCTCCTGTGTCAGGGGTAGAGGTCCTGCCACACCTATTCTGCAAGTGATTTAAATTAGAAGGTAATTTTGAGCAGAATGGGTTGAAGTTGCTCTGTTTTGGTGGCAGACAACAGCCAGGATATCACCATCATCATCATCATTATCATCACCATCATCTTTGTTAAAGCAGGAGATAGAAATTATGTGAAGATAGTATAGTAGATAAACGTGAGAGGATGAAGTTCTAGAGAGCAGTGAAAAGATAGTCAAGAAACAGTTTCATTAAAGGGTCTCAGAAGAAGTAGTCTGCTGAATGTCACTTCACTGAGCAAAGATAAATGGATGGAAATTCATTAATTGAACCCAAAATCCAACAAAAACAATGCACTTCTGAAGACCTCATAAGACATTACTCCAGGCCCTTCCCTCATGAAAAGGCTACTCAAGGGCCAGAGAAAATATTAAAATAGCCTGAAGAAGGAGCTACAGACATTCATGAAAGTGAAAATGCTATATGACTTAAATTGGGTATCAGTAAAAACCGCCAACTATTCTGAAATCACTTTAGCTGCAAATTCAAAAGATATTTGTTATTTTCTAAAGCACATTCTACTAGAAGTCGTTTAAAATGTCCTGGAAGGGCTGAATTTCATTTTTTGCTCAGGCAGAGCTGAGAAAACCTTCATTCAGGTCCTTAGAGTTTTATGACCTACCTGTAACTGCTGGCATGTTTTTCAAGCCGTATTCAATTATTTTGATGAATTAGCTTTTCTAAGTTTTCTTATGAAGAAAGTGTCATTTCATCATGTTTTTTAGCTGTTTTGAACTTAGTGGTGTTCTATTTCTGTCATTTTAATAGTTATAGACACTTTTAAATTTATTAACATCTGGTGCCAATTCTTCGTTCAGAAATTATATATGACAATTGAAAGTCTCTAGGCATCCCACACAAGTTGAAGTGTAAGAGATTGATTTTGGAGTATGCAAAAGAACAGTTATTAAAACTGTCAGAAGACAGATGGGGATATATTGCTTAGATGCCAAGAAGACCTTAGCTTCTTCCCTGCTGCTCGTGTCCCCAACTCACAGGATATTAACAACTTACTCAGCTGACTCCTCAGCTCGCCATAGCAGGCAGAGCTTATTTAGACTGGGGCCACTAGAGAGTGTGACTACAGCCCCACCATAGGAACACTTTTCTAACAGGGTCTCTCTGCAACAGTGTCCAGACTCTCAAGTCACATCAGTTTTGGCCTGTACACCTGTTGCATTAAGAGTATAGATATTTGGCAGAAAACAAAATCCCCTGTGTTCTGGATGGTCCTCAGGGAGCAGAGGGGCTGGGTGTGTCTGTACTTAATTTCTGATTAGAACCAATTTGCCATTATGAGTATGGTCAGGTTCAGTAAGAACTTTCATGATCACAGACTCCTGAATAGGGCACTTTATTGAAGTAACAGTTTATAGATTCTCGTTAGATTTCCATACAAATAAATGCACTAGACCTACAAAATATTTGTGTATAGTGCTATGTGCAAGGTTATGCTCTGACATAGTCAGAGGTGCAAATCTTACCAAAGAGGTGTCCCTGATTTGAGGAGGAGAGAGGAGCGAGCCCATCAACTTGTCTGCAAGGCAATTGTATTCTCATCCTCTGCCATGAAGGATTTCTAATGCCAAATTTATACTTTGGGGAGAAGTGGAGATGAGACTGTAGTCAAATATCCTGTTGCTGCCATCATAAATGAGATTAAGGAGACATGGACAGATAGCCACTTTATATGTAAGTAAGGAATATCGAGAGTTACAAAGAGAGATTACAAAGGCTGTGGGTCTTGTGCAAGGGTGGAATGGAACAGTGACTTGTTGGTATCAGTCCCTCTTTCACCTGGCTGATTACAGAGATAAGGGTCACCTGGCCTTCAGCCTGATAGCCTGTCATCCTCTCAGTATGCCATCGTGCCCACAGTAATCCCTTCACCACATATCTCACGGCATATCTCATGGCTCTACCTCTCATTCCTACAACACCTCTCCAGTTTATTTCAGAGCTGTGTTATCATCACAGCATACAGACCCTCTTTCTGAAAGTATATTAGAATTTCAGAAATTGGTTTGATTCTGAAAGAAACCAAAAAATATCTTTCTTTTTTTTTTCTGTATATACATAGGTATATTTATACACATGCATGTGTGTATAAAAATTTTGTCAAAAAAAGCAGTTTTACTTTTTATATATTGCAGTATATAAAAAAAGACAACCCCAAAGTATTTAAAAATATTTCTTAAAGCATTCTTTTTTTTTCCAAGGCAAAATTATTTTTATCAATCACAACAATTCCTTGACATGTATGAAAGCAATGTACTGCACTTACCATTTTTCCTAAAATTTTTACAAACAATTTTCAAATTTTACAAATTGTAGTTGATTGGTCAGCCACCTATGTAGCACCCATGAAGAATAGTACAAATGATGAAATAATTAAAATGCTTCTCAGTCAAAGCAAGACTTTCCTTTTCAATGGCTGCAATTGTTTGAGAGGAAACATGTCTGAAATTAAATGGGCTCCTAATCATCAAATATAGTTTAATACATTCTGCCTACAAGGACTTCTGCAGAAACTTAACATTCGGGATTCATGTCATACAATGTATTAGTGAGGAACAAGCATATTTTTGCTCAGTTTGACAGGTTTGGATATTGCAGTCCTCATTGAGTCCTTTCCTCATTGTGCCTCCATATATGAAGGATAAATGGGGATTTCAATTTTTTTTTTTTTAAATCAGTTCCATTTTAGCAAGGGAAAAAAAAGGTAGATAATAATGAAGCAAAACATCTGGTTAACACATCTCATTCTTTCATCTGTATGTGCACTGTCACAGTATTCTGGCAATAATACAATTCTGTAAAGTATTTAGAGAATAACTCCTCCTGAGTTGGGAGAAATATTTTTACAAAATGGTATCCAAAGCACAGATTAATTTTTATTTGGGGTTTTATGTTAAAATCTTCTGGGTTGGTATAACTATAAAAATCAGTAAGCTATATATCCGACACTTTAGCATTTTTACTATTGCTAGTTGATAACATTAAATTCAGCTTTGTCCTTGCCTACACTACTTTAAAAGTTTTGATCAACACCATGTTAGTTAACTTTCCTCCAAAGGTCATGTTCTAGCAGCATAAATTCTTGCAGGGAAGACATAGGTCTTTACAAACATTGTGAAGATACAGAACAGAAAACAACTCCTGCTAACACTTGGGGGAATGTTGTTGTGAGAAATGACTGTCAAAACTTAATGGCTCTTACAAAAGTGATCTTCAAGTATGTGCTGGATTTCAAATGAAAAATTTATTCTGACATTATTTATAACCATTGTTATTAGTATCCAAAAATACTTTTATCTGAGCTATTTTCTTTTTGTAAGAATGCTGTCTGAAAGTTTACAAACGCTTTTGAAAATATATTTGTTCAAACATCCTTGATAGAAGACATAGTGTAAACATCTTAAAGTTACTTTGATTTCTTTCTTATTTATAAATTATATGGTGATAAGAGCAGAGAGTAGAAACTGTTCTCTATAATGCAAATAAGTACTTTACCCGCTGGTAAATAAATAGCCTGATAATCCCAAGCTAATTTTTGCAACCCAAGGCTACAACAATAATGTACATACCTAAAAAAGGTGATTGTTCACCCTATTAGTTTGTGGCATGAGAATATTACCCCTTTTGAAGCAAAGTGTAACAATCTATAGACTGGAATGAATTAGCATAAAGAGTTAGTTGTCAGTAATGAGTAATGAATATGCTTTTGAACTAATCCTTCTGATAGAAAAATCTTAAAGAGATAATAAAATAATTCTTCCCTAAATTTCTTATTCTTAACAGTTTGTAGTGCTAACCACTCTCTGGACAGATGTTTCCTTCTTACTAGTGCCTCTTATCATGAAAGCATACATTAGTATAAAGGCATATGGAGAATTAGAAAATAGATATCTAAGTTGTTTGCAGTACATTTTGTTTCAAATTACTTATATGGTATAAAAATAAGTATTGTAATAAAATTATTTACTTTCAGTCATGAGGATAGTTCCTAAAGGGTAGGAAAGCTCTACAGAGAGACCTGGAAAGACTCAATCAGTGGGCTGAGGACAACTGCAGGATATTCAATAAGGTGAAGTGCAAGGTCCTGCACTTGGGTTACGACAACCCCATGAAGTGCTACAGGCTGGGGAGGAGTGGGTCTAGAGCTGTTTGGCAGAAAGGGACTTGGGAGTGCTGGTTGACAGTCAGCTCAATAAGAGCAGCAGTGGGCCCAGGTGGCCAAGAAAGCCAATGGCATCTTGGCCTGTATCAAGAATAGTGCAGCCAACAGGACCAGGAAAGTGGTCGCCCCACTGTACTTGGCATTGGTGAGGCCACACCTCAAGTACAGAGTTCAGTTCTGGGCCTCCCACTTTAAAAAGGACATGGAGATACTGGAGCCTGTCCGGCAAAGGGCAACAAGGCTCATGAAAGGTCTAGGAAACATATCTTCTGAGCAGCAGCTGATGGAGCTGGGTTTGTTTAGTCTCAAGAAGAGGACACTCAGGAGGGACCTCATCACTCTCTAGAAGTACCTTAAAGGAGTTTGAAGTGAGGTGGGGCCTGTCTCTTCTGCTGTGCCTGCAGTGAGAGGACCAGAGGAAATGGCCTGAAACTGAGGCAGGGGACATTCAGATTAGATATTAGAACAACTTTTTCACTGTTAGGGTGGTCAGGCATTGGAATAGGTCACCCAGGGAGGTGGTGGGTTCACCATCCCTGGAGGTGTCTGGATCTGGTGCTGGGTTATGTGGTCTAGTGATTTAGGGGCTACAGTGGTAGTGCTGGGTTGATGGTCGGACTTGATGATCTTACAGATCTCTTCAAACCTTAGTGATTTGATGATTCGATGATTCTAATCTATGATATTTTTTTCAAATCCACTCAGTGTTTGGGGTCTTTTTTTTTGTTGAAAACCAAAAGAAATATTCTTTTATCATCTACATTATTCAGACATTTATTCATGACATTGATTCAATTGGAAGGATATATTTCATTTAATAACTAGGTGCCAGATCATATTATTCAACAAAAACAATGATCTGTCTGTTTTTCACTGAGAAGTAAAAATCCATAAATTAATAACAGAGCAAAAACCATGGCAAAGACGATATGATTTTTTGTTTGGTGGTTTGTTTTTTTTTTTTTTTAATGTATGGCTTTCATATTTATTAAGTTGTCAGCAGTACATGTGACTTAAATGCTTACAGAATAATGGTAAGTCTGTCACTGCATCAAAAAATAATGGTTGGATAAGTTATTAAGTATGTACATGTCCTGGTTTCCCTAACCCATAACAGTACAGTTTTTGAAGGCAAGTGTTTTGAAACATAATGGCATAGATACAATGTAGCTTGGGGGGGCTAGATGATGTTATCAAACTAAAAAAGTGCAAGTACAAGCAAATGTTCATTTTTTTTTTCTCTTCAAAGTGAAAGTAAGTGTAAGTACAAAGACAACAGTATTGTGAAACAAATAACTGTGATTTGATATCTTGGATCTTGAATGTAAAAACATTAATCTTTGAGAGTGTACTTGACACTTATTCCTGTACAGCTGAAGAAGAATTATGCATTTTACTTCTGGGGCAGGATCTTTTACTGTGAAATGTAGACAATCTTATTTTATTTATAACTTCTGTGGAGAAACTTCTGAGAAAAAATTCTGCATGTTCAAGTGTTCTATTTTTTAAACACCTCAACCACATAAACACTAAAATGGAGAAGAAATTAGTGATCAAACAGTAAAGAGCAAACAGCATTATCTTGGTGGAAAGGTGAATGTTTCATTTCAGAAAACAAACATCAAAATTGATAAAGTATTTCTGACCATTACTTTCTGGAATGAATGTAATGCCCTCTTAAAGGCATGGTAATTCTCATGGGAAAACTTCTTTCCGTTCTGTGTCCAACCTGTAGGTAAGGATAAAAAACACACTGACATTTATGATAAATGTTTATTTACCAACACAGAGTTACAAGGTCACTCTTTCTAAATCCTTACCACAATCTCCCTCTACCTAATAATTGAGGAAAACAGAAAACAAGAAAAAGCAACAAAGAATATGTCTGACCATTTGCCTATAAACCCTTTCCCAATGCCTGACAATGAAGTGCTGCAGAATATTGTTTGATTACTAAATAAACAGGTAGAAAGAACTGAAACTATTGTGATAATATTGCAGATATTGTCAAAAAAACCATTCTGTTACTGGTCTGCTGTGAAAGGACATATTCAAACCTATTCCCCAGCCAGGAGAGACTGCCTTCAGCATCCAGTCTCATTCTGTGAACAGATTTTCATTAAAAGGACTTTTGAAATAATAAAAAACAATATCAGAACTATATTTTAGAGTTTATCATAAATAACTATTTGTACTGTGTACAAATAGTTAATTTTGCTAATCCCACTGCTAAAAATGTGGGATTAGCAAAGAATGTCTTTTTTCATGTGGCCACCCACAGTAGGTTGTTATACCCTGTCATAACTTAAGCAGGAAGGTCAGCACTTTTGTATCTCTTTTCCATGTTTAGCTATGGATTTATAATAATTAAGTCATTAAATCAGTTAACTTCATCATTCCAATTTACATCAGCTATGTAAGCCGTATGTCATAAACTCATTTTCCAACTCTGTGATAATAAATTCTACTTTCTTCCAGAGCCAACAGGACATGAAAACTTTTAATGTTCCAGTAGGTCTTACCAATGCCGGATAAAGAAGCAAAGAGATGCATACACTCTAAAATAAATTTTTAGTTGTTTCAAGATGTGCTTACAACCATTAGACCACAGGTGCCCAACCTGTCCGATATTATGAGCTACACATTTTTAATGTGTCTGGAAGGTGCCAGACATTTGCCAGACATATTGGACACCCAAAGACGTCAGCCTATGCTACCTGTGTGTCTTATTTCTCTCTGTATTCAAGTTTGTGAGCTACTCAGAAGCTCGCCATAGCACCCCTGCTGTTCAACTATATAACATAGTCAAGGGATGAGATCCACACACTAACAAGTAAGAGGCAGACCTACAATAATAATTTGGTATCTCTCTTCAAAATAAAATTAATAATCTTTGCTCTGAATGTATGATCTTATGTTTTGCCATTTATGACTATTTAACTGGGAACTTCATATCCCTGTATAGAGGAACACGATATTATTAATTAGCCCAACTGTCACATGAAAGGGGGGTTTCCCTGAACCCTTTGTGTTTGATCAGTCTGCTAATGCCCCTGGAAAGCCAAGACCCTTGTGACCTACCAACCTGTCAGCTTCCTGTTACTGGGACTCCACTGAAAAATCCACTGTATCTGAGGGCAGTTTGATTAACTTGCTCAGGCACATGCACCAACATGTCCATCAGAGTCTAATCTTTTATTACAATTACTCCCCACTTTTGTATGTTATCCACTGCTGGTGACTGCTAGGACCCTTGCAGGACTTAGGCAAAACAGTTAACCTACTTAATTGATACACTGATAGTAGAAAACTGTGCCAGGTTAAGGTTTGAAGATTGCCATTGATAGCAACTGAGTCCAAAAACATAGCAGTATAGAGACAAGCTTTGATCACCGATGAAAGCTAGCTCGAGATAATAATAGAACATGCATGGAGTAAGTTGCCTAAGTTGCCGATATAAATCCCTATTGGAGAAAAGACAGGTTCAGCCTGTCAACCAACCCCAATTTAGAGTTTTCTCTAAATTTTCCCCATCCTTAACTCACTTTTATCCAATTTCTTTATGTTTAGGTGGAGCTTGAGTGACTCTAGTCCTACATACCTTTGTTACTGATTGATGTAAAATTCTCTCACTTTGCTGTTAAAGATATAGTCAATAAAATGTAGAGCACATGCTGTACCTTGGAAATGGGTAACGTTGGGATAGAGTGGTCTGTTAATATTAAAATTACATTATAATGAAGCAATTTCATTTGCGGAAAAATATTTTGCCACAGTTACTGGTTCAGCAGCGGGACATATCCTCCTATCTCCCGTGGCTGACAGGTGCTGTGCAGCTTATCAGCCACATGGTACCATCGAGTTCCCCTTCCTGCAAGGATTTCAGCAGAGCATGGCTGCAGTGTCTCCATTCTGCTCCACCCTCCCTTTTAGGATGTGCTTAAGGGTGCAGGCTGTGTTGCATGGGGAATTATTGTGGAATAGATATCATGCATGCCAAATGCATTCCATCCAGGAAGCAGCAACTGCAGTTCACCCTTTCATTTCCTATTATCTCTGGTGTTATATTCACATTTTATTAAAATGTGAATATGACTTCCCAGATTTCTCTAATTTTCCCCCCAGTTATCTTCCCACACCCAGTGTCTGTTTTGCAAATTGTACTTGCAGAGACTTTATAGTCTGCATTTTTGATAAAACTAGGTACAAAATTTGTTTAGCATTCCTCGTTGTAAGGAGACAGTTTAAAAAGCTCTAAAATGTTCTTTTAGTTTATAAGTCATTTATTCTCAACAAGTTCACTACATCAAAATATTTTTCTATAGCCCTCTAACAGACATATTTTACTATATCATCACAAAATCATTACTCAGTTTTGCATGTCCTTTATTTGAATTCTACATTCTGAAATAATAGCATGTAAAGAAACCATCAGTTTTTGAGAGAAGCAGTGGGACCAATTTAACAAGTGATGGTAGAAATACGGTCAGGAAAAAAAAAAAGAAGATGATTCAGCTTGGAAAAGTACAAGGTTATACATCTGGGGAGAAATAATCCAAAATCAGATTGTGTAGAGGAGTACTCTGGAGAATGAGAATGATCAGAAAGACATAAGGACAGTATTATACAAAAAATCTTCTAAACTTTTGTATTGAATTAACATAATCAGTAAAACAAATCTATTTCACAAATCTAAAAAGATCAGGAAATGTTTATTGAATCTTAATATAGTCTAGTGAAAGCATACTTTCCCAAAATAGTCCTCAGAGCAGCATTTCTGTGATGCAGAGAGCACTGACACAGACATTGACATTGCACTCTTAACTTTACAGGTTTCTCACAAAAGATGAGCAAACAAACAAACAAAGAATGACTGGCATCATAATGCCACCAAAGCGGCAACTGTTCAGAAGATATTTTTAAAATATCCATCACTGGCTGCCTGAATTAGAAGAAAAAGATCACAATTTGGAGATGGCTTTCAAGTAGAGCTGAAAGTGGAATAAGCCAACACTTTGAGTAAATAGAATAGGCTATCCAAACGTTTTACCCTCAAGACAGCTGCCTGTAATATGACAAACTGTTAGAAGAAGAATAGCTTTGTATCTGTATTTCTGGTATGATGTTCAGTGTTCTTGCACATGTTCTTCATCTCTCTGCAGTAAGCTAGCATAAAAGCATGTGCTTGACTGTTCCTCAGAAGCTTGCTTTCAATAAATCAATATTTTTTCAAAAAAAAATTTTATATAAATACCTGGACAGCTTCATTTTTAAGCTGTTTATATACTCAGTGGTATTATGAAGGGAATACATACATCCTGAGAATATTCTGAGATAGGAATAAAGCTTTTCCTCCTATATTTGGCATGGACGTGTATCTTACTATTTAGTGCTGACAAGAGGACCATCTTAAACACCTTCTCCACCTCATTTGGTAAATCTGTGACATGTGCATCACCTTCCCTGATGAAAATGAACATGGAAGCCATTTAGCTTATGCAGTATTTTAGGACTGAATTAAATGTTGTCTGATTTTAGACATGGAAAATACATGGTAATTATTTTGTTGGTTTTATTTTTAAATTAAATTAGTGTTAGACATCTTAAAGAATGTCAGTATCCCTTTACACTGGTTACTGTGCAAGGATATTTGGCTAAAATTGGCACATTTAGATGTAAATAAACATTAACAGTTTTCATTTAGTTATCTCATCAGTAGGGTGAGAATTCAAAACGCTTTAATCTGAATGAACATTGAATTTTAGCCTGAATCAAAATCATATATATACAATCATGGGTTTATGTGAAAGAAAAAGAAGCAGTATTTGATTTTGATTTGATCTATTATTTTATTTTATATGATTTAATAAATTTTGAAAGTTGAAAAGGCTCAATTACTTGCAAGTAGAAACTAATGAATGTTTGGACATGTTAAATCCACATAAATAATTTCTATATCTGTTGAAGCACATCATGTTCATCATCTCCATCATGTTCATGCAACATTTTCTTAGATAATTTACCATTATTGCAATGGGCTATATGTTAATTATTTCGACATGCCCTTGAAGAAGGTAGTAGTTGTTGTGGTGGCTGCTGCTGCCACCCAGGTGGTTGACAGGCCACAGGCCCGAGCCTCAGATGCAAACCTGTGGTGGGCCGGCTCGGATGACTGACATCCTCCCTAACAGTTAGGGCAAGCACCCACAGGCCCTTGCGTCACCTGCTTTTCTCCCACTGGTTTATTGTTTCTCCGCCCTGTTTTATGTATTACCCTTTCAATATGTATGACCTCGTTAATATGTATGAATTCTAAAAAGTTCTGCGTTATTCGACGCCCCATTGGTTCTCCCCTCACTATCCCCTCCTCCCTTATCCCTGATTGGTCTGATTGTATTCTCCCCTCCCTTTTGCTTGACCCTGATTGGTTGGTTGTTTCCCCATAAAAACCCTGGACCCTCCCCTTGTAACTGTCTTTCGTCCCTGGACCCTCTGACTGAATAAACCTGTCAGAACCCATACAGAAGACCCCTCCCAGTCTTTTCATCTCTGGTGTGTATGCGTGGATAAAGCCTCTGGTATTCGAGTCCAACATCACTCCCGAGGTTAGCGGGTGTATGTGTGGTGGCCTCACAGCCCCCCCTGGAGTTGCCGGCCGCAGGTGGGAATTGGATAGTGCCTCGGAACCTGTGAGGAACTCTCTGGGAAGGCACAGCACCGTTCCTGCCTTGGATACAGGAGGACTGCGTCAAGTAGTGACACATGGGCAAATAGAGAACACTTCAAAATGAGTGTCAGAGCATCATAGCATAACAGCATGACACAGCTAAAATACAGTGGATGCCAGATCTGAAATCTGAACTCATCTTTCTGTAACACATACAAATATACAGTAATTTGGATAAAATTAGACATTCAAAAATATGGTAATTAAACACATATCTTTTTAATATGACAATATATTTTTATTTAATTCTTATGTATGCATGTGGTTTCTAAACTGACCTAAACAATTATAATAATATTAATTGCTTAAAGACAACAGAGCCGAAAATATTGAGAGAAAAATAGCCCTCTTACCAAACCAAAAGACCTGTACTGTAAATATAGATTGTATGAGAAAGAAGATGAAGACACAAAACTCCTACAGGAGAAATCAATACTACTGATACTATAATAAATGGAATAACATCACGATTCCATTAACAGACAAATTTCCAACAACCTTACTACGTACGATGTTTAGTAATATCACTATTCTCCAAATCTGATTTTTCAAACAACATCTTCTTGTGATGACTGATGCAGCTTTCACTGAGTCTAAGGAAGTTTTATATTTAATAAAAGAGGAAGAAATATGAAAAGAGGTGTAATAAAATAATATGGAAGTTAAATTACCTGGAGACACCGAGGTATATGCATCACAACATTTCCTTCTAGATACAGGAAAAGTCAAAAGGAAACAGCAAGACTATTTAAGGAGTAATTTTTTAAAAGCTATTAGCACAGAAGCTATACTTTCAGTGGATAAAAATTGGTTTGAAGAAGACCAAATCAAGATTATTTTGATTATTAACAAGATACTAATCTCAAAAATGAGAGAGATGAGTATGGAAGGAAGAAAGAGAACAAAGAAAAAATTGTTTCTGTGTATTGGATGCAAAATTTTGTTACCATTTTTCCACAGCAAAATTTTCACTGATTTCAGTAACAGTTTTGATATTATGAGAATAACAACCCTTCGTGCTATCCAAGACAGTGACATAAGAAAAAAGGAAAGCTGTAGCTCCAAGCTGATAGAGCACAAGGAGTGAGATATGAAGTATATGTAAGCCTTTCCACTTTCAAATTGCTGTTATGACTGCTTTGTTGGAAGAGCTTGCTTGCTTTTTTTCTAATCTGTATCTCCAGATGTAATCAGAATCTACATTTGTTTAATTAAAAACATGTAAAAATACACAGAAATGTAATTCAATATACTATCTATAGTCACTTTATGTAATTCTCAATAAAAGCAGTTTGATATCCAATTTTAAGCTTTACTTATTCAGTAGATATTGTGATTTACCCCCATTTTCATTCTTTGCGGTATTTTTCTGAAATTTAAACATAAAATCTAGTTTACCAGTGTAACTGAACATTTTATCACCAGACATTTCTGTCAAAGCAAAAGTTTTTCAAGATTTAGTGATTCCAAGTTTACCAATGTTCAGCAGTCATTTAAACCTCAGTTGAAACTTTCCTTCAAAAACAAAATGCAATCATAGCTGTTAACTCTACATTTGAAAGACGTTTTGATATATTTCATAAAGAAAAAAATAAAACAGTTCAAAACAGACAGGCTGCATACAGTCCCTGTAACAATGAATCTGCTTAATTTTATCCATTATCTCAGCCTTCCTCTCTTGAATATGTATTTTTATAGAAGCTTGTGATTCTGTGAAAATTTTAGCAAAGGTCCCCTTCACACCGATTATTCAAAAGGCATCTTTACTGTTCATGTCATCCAGAAGAGAAGTCAAATGGTCACCAAGTTGACAGTATCATTACCCAGTTAACTGTAGCTCAAAAGTGTAATTGGGAGAGGTCTATCAAGCACAGTATATCCCTACTTTTCCAGCAATTACAAAAGGCCTTCCAAGCATAGATGTTTCACTTTAGATAGCATTTCATGATTGTTTTTCCATGAAAGCTAAGCCTAAACAAAATTAACAGAGTGATAAAATCCCATTTCTGTTTCTACCTTTACGGTTCCAAGAGTTCTTTGCTCAGAGTTTGGAATGAAACGCAGGAGGCGCTGAGATGGTCTTCTAATCAGGTTGTTTATTAAGTTCTTATCTATGGCATGGCAGCATAGAGCATTCTCCAAGTTAGGAAGGTGGAAAATGGCCTCGAGTTGTGAGTTCCAAAGTTATTTAAAGCCTAATTTATCCAATTATAAGTTGCCAACTAACATGTTTTTACTTATAACCCAGTAGCTATTCATTTATCGTCTGCATTGTGGGCCTTTTGAGCCAATGCCAAGCTATCCAGATTTGTGAAGAAGAAGGAAGAAAGAAGAAGTAAAAACCCACACCCAAAATCTTCCATCTTGTCACTAATACATTACCAATAACTCATAAACCTAATTTTCTACATCTCTACATATTTCACCCAGTGATATAACAAATTGCTTTTTAATTACTACAGTGAAAGCCCAGGGTTCTGAGAACAGAGCAATGGCATTCTGGTAGAGTAACTGAGTAACATATCTCATGTTCTCTGATGGTGATGGCTAGCTGGGAGCCATGCTAGAGCACTGCTGTCATTTAAGTCTTCTTTTTTCAAGATCAATATTACTGTTTTTCAACACTTAACTACTTTTAATTATCAGAGAAAGAAAAAAACTGGTTCCAATTCAATAGTAGAGGTCCCCTCTTAGTCAATTCTCGAGGCTGAACAGGCCCAGCTTCCTCAGCCTTTCCTCACAGGAGAGAGGCTCCAGTCCCCTAATGATCTTTTTCACCCTCCACTGGACCCAATCCAGGAGCTCCATGTCTCTTCTACTGAAGAGCCCAGATCTGGACACAGCACTCCAGATGCAGCCTCACTACTGTTAGTCCTACTAACAGTAGTGCTCGTAGAAGGTAGCAGTTACTGTGGAATATGGGCATGATAGATGTAATCGGTACCGTTGAATTCAGTAACATGGTAGGTGCAAAGACTCATTTTTCTCTACTGATTAGCATTGTCCTCTATAGCAAAATTAGATGTTATATATCAGGCCTGACTTACCTACATAGATACCTTCTGATGAAAGATAACTTAGGTACTATTTTATGTTAGTCTGGTGCCCTGATTTATTTTTATAGCTTGATTAGTAGTTATGTATCAATTAAATGATTAACAATTTAAAAACTTAAAATTTTTACTGTCTCAGGTTAACAGTAGACAGGTAAAGAAATTTTACCTGTATGAAATATTTAAGCTTTCAAAAATCATAATTTTAGTAGTTTACAAGGAGAAGAGTACTGACACTATTTCCAACATTAGCTATAGAAACACTGTTGTACAAGTGTTTCTAATCAGCCACTTAATTCTTTGAGAGTTTCACCATTGACTCAGTAAGTTCAGCATTGTGTCCAAGGACCCTCTGCACAAATATGGAATTCTGTGCTGCACCCATGAGTTGGAATCTCTGGCTTCTTTATGTGTTCTTTTTGTGCTAAGTATGTTGATATCTGTGCTGAATAGGCATAGATAAGGTACACATATGATGCAAAGTTTTCAAATCATGCTTTTGTAGCCAAAACATCTTCAACCATCTCTTCAGGTTGGATGAGGCTTTTTTTAGTAATATTGCTGTCATCAGATGAGAATAACAGGAACCATTTTCCGAGGATTTGATGGAACAAAACTGCAGTGGAAATGTTTAGCTTGATAGACAGTGAACAAATTAACATACCTGAAATATGGACTAAATGTATGTGTATGAACAAACTGGTCATAGAGCAATACCAATGGATGCGTAGCAATCGAACAGAAGTAATGCACTAAACTGGTGCCTTTCACAACTGTTAACTCCCTGAGTCTGATGAAATTTAGCCAGTGGTTTCTCATGGATTTACAGACAAAAGGCACAGTGATATCCTAATGGCAAGTTTACAACTGTTAATCTGTCAATGATAAATATTCTTTCTTCACATTTATTGTAGAAAAGACAAGTGATATACATATCACACAAGGCTTGATCAGAAATACCACTTGTCACAAAATCAGTTACATTTCAAAGTCATGGGAACCAGAGATTTCTTTACAGGTTAGAACCAAGTGGGCTTTGAATCGGCCAGCTCTATGTGGATGTCTTAGATACTTGAGGAAGCCTCAAATGTTACTGGATGTCTCTGCATGGGAAACTGATCTGAGTCCTTGCTGTCTGACAATTTATCAGTTAATTTTACACTTTAGCCCTGTCCAATATTTTGTTACCTTTTCTAAAGGATGTGCTTCTTGCTCGAACACAAATACTGTTCAAATTCTTCTTCCTAATTAAATTGGTTGTTGATGTCTCAGCTTTGGAGGCAGCTACCAATGCTCAGGTGGAGGTTAAGGCGAGCCTCATAATTTGTCATTCCTCAATTTTACAGCTGTTGCATTGCCTACTCCCACTTTAACAAAAGGAAACCTGACAAGTCAATCTTTACTTGAACAAAGGTAGAGGTGACTATTGTATTATTTCCTATTTTCTAGACTTCCTCCCATAAAAAAATCCCAACTTAGAAGCATATTCAGATATGGGTGTAACAACTGAAGCAAAAAGTGACAGGGCTGGATGTTCTAAGTGTTTTCAATCCCTCTTCATCTATACTAAACTAGCCCTCTTTTCTATTGGTACAGTGGCTTTAAAACCTTTTGTTAAAGAAACTCTGAAGCAATGATTGCACTCTTGAAAGGTCAATTTTAACATATTGACTTCCTTACTGAACAAACTTTTACACTGTGATAAAGTGCTTGAATACTTAAAAAATACATCATACTTGACTTGATTTCAGTTAAAGATTAACAATGTTAAATATTAACACACAGTTTGGTATTTTTATTTTATAAAAGCCTCTTCCATTAAAAAAAAGTGTTTTAAGTTTTACTTTCTATAAGAAGACTTAATTGGAAGTAAAACTTAGGAACATACAGTTCTACAATATAACCACTAATGCATGAAAAATCTGGTAATACAGATGTCTAACCTCTGCTAACATAGTTGAAAAACCTGCTTGGTTTTAACAAACCTTTAAAATGAAAGAATCTTGATAAAAATAACTTACTCATTGAAAATATAATAAAAATAATATGTTGTGGTTAATGCTAGAAAAGTCTTCCTGTCTCACAAGCAAATTGATAAAACATATTCTCTCTTACTACTAAGGTCAGAAACAACAGATATCTCTGATTTGCTATCAATATTACAACCATAGACAATAAACTGCTGAACAGCCAGTAATACTATATTTGAATCTTTATGTTTCATGTAAGCAAATTTTACTACTTCACGTTCTTGGCATAGAATTGCTTGTACTAATAATAAATACATGGTAGTACCTCAAATTTAATACTGTTAGTGTCAGAAAATAATTTTGCAGAACATTACAATAAAGAAGGAACTCAAGACATACTGTAAAATTTTTGTCAAAAAGGTACCTGTTTTCCTGCTTGATTGCAACACACAGGGTATCACTGTGCTGAGCCCATTCGGTGGCGCCCCAGCCTGACCAAGTTGCTGGGCATCAGACACCATGGAAGTGTAGGCTGTGGACATTGAATGTCATTTTCCACATCACGATGTAGGCTGCTGGAAAATGGCAGCTGGCTTTGCACTGGTCTTGAGCGCACCCTGAGTAAGTTTTCCGAGGAGACAAAGCTCTGTGGTGTAGTTGACATGCTAGAGGGAGGGAGTGCCATCCAAAGGGACCTGGACAGGCTTGAGAGGTGGGCCCATGGGTTCACCTAATTGCAGCCTTCCAGTACACAAAGGGAGCCTACAACAAAGCTGGAGAGGGACTTTTTACAAGGGCATGTAGTGACAGGATGAGGTGAAATAGCTTTAAACGGAAAGAGAGTAGGTTTAGACTAGATATTAGGAAGAAGTTCTTTGCTGTGAAGTTGGTGAAACACTGGAACAGGTTGCCCAGAGATGTTGTGGATACCCCATTCCTGGAAGAGTCCGAAGTTAAGGTGGATGGGGCTTAGAACAACCTGCTCTAGTGGAAGGTGTCCCTTCCCGTGGCAAGGAGGTTGGAACTAGATGATCTTTAAGGTCTCTTCCAAGCCAAAATGTTCTGTGACTCTATGATAAGCTCTATCCCTACTTGCAGTGAATGCCTGTTATTTTCACTCTAGATGAAAGGATAACATAACTGCTCAATAAATACACATGTAAATTTTCTCTAACATGATGCAGTCATCATGTTATGTATTGCTCAGTAAGTAAATGGTTGTTTGATAGTAAGTTTAATCATCTGCTCTGATTTCTTTGATTAAAATAGTCTATCAGTAACTCCAGCATGAGAAAAGAAAATTTTCAAATTATTTTGTCCATCCTAGTGTAACTGATTTATATACTGGTAGAAAACACAGAAGTATGTCCGAATTGATTTACCTTAAGAAGTGGAGTATATACTCAAAGAATAACTCATATTATTTTTCCCATCTCTATTCCCCTCCTCCAATGCAGTTTCTTTACTGACTTTAATGAAATGCACCTGCACTCCTTCTTTCAATCACCTGCTCTTTCAATTGCCCTTTCTTTCAATAACCTCATTACTTTCTGTTTTTTAAATTTAGAACATTTTCAGATTTTATCATCTCTCTCTAAGCATTTTACAAACAATAATGGATTTTTAGACCTGGGGATTTTTTTTGTCCAAATCAACTATTTTTTCTATATGTATATTTAAAACCTGAGGGATTTGAGCTCTAAGAGGATACCATAGAAAAAAAAAACAAAAACAAAAAGAAAGTTATTAACAACTCCAAGACTTATGCTACTTCAATTTTATCCTTTCATTGAAAGACAATAAGTACTTATATTACAGTTCTGTAGTTCCCACTCTGTTAACATTTTCTTTCTTATCTAGACCTTTACAATGTCTTCCATGTTTTCCAGCTCCCACTAAAGTTGAGTTACAACCACACAATTCCTGCTGGTTTTATAATGTTAATTTTGAGGAATTTAATTTTATTTGTTAAATGCACAAATAAGACTTCATTTTTATAAAAGTGGTAAAAAAACCCCACAAGGAGTAGGAAGGGAATGTAAATAAGAATCTTGAAGCATATTTTACCATACCTAATGACCTCAGGTGTCTCTGTCTGTGATGTGAATGAAAAATTATGGAAACCTGTCTACTCATGACATTACACAATATCAGGGTAACCACCAATTTACGTACAATGATTACTTAAAGTGAGTAACATTTTTAAAGCGGTAATTTTGTCATAATTTTAAGGCTTTTACTTAATCTACACTGAATTCAGTAAATTGTTTGGGATATTGGCAAGTTTATGAGAATTATCAATAGCTTGTGGGCATCTGTGTTCTTTAATCAGCAGATTAGATCTCTAGTGACCAAAGACTCCTTTGGCAGCTAATAGAAACTATGTACTATGGTTGTTTTGAAATAAGTGAAACACTGCTAGCCTTTGGCATGTTCTAAACAGGTCACAAAAGTACAAATGTTTCCTTGCCAGCTTTCCAATTAGACTACAACTTAAACACACAGCAGTATGAGCCAGATTTGCTAAATAAAACCTGTTAACACATCACCAATGTAGGTGGCTTGTAGACGATGTGCACCTGCTTATACTAATCAGGGCTTTCTTACCTTCCCACACATGTGCAATAAATCTATGCCTACTCATCATTCACAGTGTTTCCAGGAATGGGAAAAAAAAAAAAAGATAAACCTTTAGCTGATTACTTCTTATTTTCAGCAAAAATCAGATATATTTTTTAAGCTTAAAAGGTTAAAAAGAACCCCAACCTTTTGAAAAAGATAAAACACTGTCTTAAAATTTAACTCTGAAATTATTTTTCTAAATTGCAATTTCAAATTAATTTTCTTGGACCAACAGAACAATTACATTATATTACTATTAACATGGTATTTTGTTATTTTGGTACATTCCGTTTTCACACTTGCATATCACTTGCTAAATAAGACGTAAGCAGTTTAATATCTTCTGGATGCTCAGTTTACACTAAATATTTTCTTCAAGTGTGAGAACCTTGCAAGCTAAAGCTAGAAGACATAATGTATTTTGAATAGAAACTGTGGCGATATCTAATTGTTGAAGTTTCTCACCTTCATAAAAGAAGACCAAAGTAAATCCAACTAATCTTCAGATTTCTGGATGATTTGATTAAAGATCTTTCTACTACTTCTTCATATCAGCTCTTTTTCTCATTTCTTCTCCACAGTTAGTATCTTCTGCTAGCTTATCTGAATCTATGAATGTTTCCCTATTCCCACACATCTGCATCTTCGTACTTCATATATAGCCTACCATTTTATAGTATGTCAGTCTGTCCTGGCTTTCCTTTTTTTTTTTGTACCTTTCTAGATTACAGCTAAGCCCAGTAATTCTGTAATGTTCTCAACCGGACTTGTATCACAGAATTGGTAAGGTTGGAAGCGACCACTGGAGGTCATCTACTCCAACCTCCCTGCTGAAGCAAGGTCCCCTAGAGTATTTTACTCAGAATTGTGTCTAGATGGTTTTTGAATATCTCCAGAGAAGGAGACTCCACAACCTCCCTAGGCAGCCTGTTTCAGTACTTTGTCACCTATATATCATGATGAATTTCAAATTCTGAATTCCTTAGTACAGCCTGTGATATTTTATATATGGCAGCTAGAAAACAATGGAGAACTGCTCATAATTAGCATAAATACACATATATTTCACTTTAAGATATTTTTCAGTTTTATTCTTCCATCTTTTCATTTGTTCAGTTAATTACTTCAACTGAGGTATATTACAGACTGTTAATAGCATGTTTTGTGACATTTGATTTAGCAAAAGGCTTCTGAGATTTGGTGTTATCTTTGATGGCACACAGTTGCACCTAAATTAATAGCAGTCATGGCTTGGTTTATTAGAGAAGCATTAACTGTCAGACTGAGTTCCAGCAGTTTATTTCAAAGCATGCTGTGATTTATTGAAGACGTTGTCTAACTTAAGGACAGAGACATGCCCTTATAACCTGTTTATATCATTTTCTTTTTGCAGTCAGTGCTGACTGATCAGTGGGACATGACAGCAAAAGGCAGTTATTTGTCTCAGCTGCCTACAGGTTTGTTCTTTCTTTAGCACAGTGATGGCATGTTCTGCCATAGGTCTTTTCCTTTTGCTCTCTGATTCTCCAAAAACTTATTCAGTTCATATCCAGGCTGTAAATTGAGTAATATTCCCCTTAAATCCACTGTCAATAAACATAATTTCCTGAAGAGTATTAGCAATACTTTCAATGCTACATACATTGTTAGTGGTAATATGCAGTTTTCCATACAGTAGTTTTCACTTAGGTTTTTCAATTACAACTTGAACAAATATGAATTGAGATGTAAGTTAAACTAACGCAGTTCACAGTAAAACTATATGTTTGGCTAGGTAGAGTCCTCTATGTGCAAATAATTAAGGCACAAACTGAGAGTATGGTAGGACTGGATTCACTATATCATCTCTCTGTTAAATTCTTAATATCCAAATGAATTTTCTCAGACAACATATTGTACAGTATTTGGAAGGCATTTCATTATTTTCTTCTCGAGACTGTTTTAATTTAAATATTTATTGAAAATATTCATTGAGCTAGTTAAAGAGAATTTAAATAATGCTAATATCATACATTCATTTTTTTTCCCAAGACTTGAATTTTGAATTTTTTCCCTAGCTCAAATTCTTGAATGAGAGGTTTTAGATGGCTTTTCTACATCTGTCATCTGATACATATCAGAAGCAACTTTCTTATATGTGTACAGAATTTTTAATTGCAATACCAGACCTCCAGATAAGGCCACAGGGAGGTGAGCTATGTCGCACACACCACCCAGACCATTATTATGAATGCACGACACAGTCATTCTGCCATTAGTAGGTCTGATGCTTCTCAAAAGTGCCAGATGTCCAACACATCCCCAAAGGACTGCATACATGCACTTGCAAAAAGTATGCTTTCCTAGTTCAGTATTTCCTTAAATATTTCCTTCAGTATATTTGCCTTAAAATCTGCTTCATCTTTTAAACAGAGAAGGTATTTGGCAGTATCTGCTGCAATGCAAATTTAAATACTTCATACGACATGAAACAGTGTCGGCAGGAAAATCTGTGAAAACCACCTATCCAGAAATCAAGGGGACTCATGACAAGTTTGATATTCATGCAAGCATAGTAAAGAACTGAATCTGGGACTCCCACAGCCTAGGATATTTGTCTACATATTTAACTTAGGTAAAAGTCTTGTTAACTGTGCCATTCTATTCTGTTACCCACTAAAAGATATTATAAAGGAAATTATGTGGAGCATTGAAACAGAATCTGTGAATAATTTAGGATTTACCAAACACAATTTTTTCCTAGTATATATTCCAAATAGTCCATAGATCTATATAACAGTGAGATTGTGGCAGAAAATTATACTCATTGGGAGTTTAAGAGATATATACCAAATTTCTTGTAATACCATAATCTTTCACAATCTCAGGGAAATCCTTTGGTTGTTCTGTAATAAAATGCTGGACCCTGGAGCTTCCTTCTCTATATACCATTGCTTCATAGGTAGCCTATAGATGGCAAGTACAGATTTGTCTCAGTGAAGTAATACTTTCTTGCACTTGCACCTTCATGTGTCCTAGAAAGTGTGCTCCATTCGTATCTGAGACTGTCCTTGGGCTCTAATGCAGGTGGCAAGCCAAGCCAGTCTTCTGTGTAACTCAGAGCTTGTTATCTCGTATAGACACTGGGAACTTGGGCACAGTGCTATTCTGCAAGACCATGGTTAACATACATTTTAACTCCCAAGTGTTTGCAGAAATAAATATTCCGAATATTTCAAAGTGCTACTAAACCTCAGTACTGAAAGTCCTACATATATTTCTACATCTTAACAGATTTCTGCATCTTTACAGACTCTATGTAATTTTTTTCCTCAGGTAATAAAGTTGTGAAACTACATGGCACTTTCCCACTTCACAGATCAGAACACAAACACAGCAGAGAAGAACTATACTAATATTTGAAGAAAACACAATGCTAAAAAGAGTTACAGTAAATTAAACTAAATTAAATAATAAACTATAATCATTGGTTTCTTGTTTCCTGGAAAAAACACTCCAATATTTCAAATTACAGTAATTTTCTATGCAACTGTTCTCACTACAGTTTATATAAAGTGATAATTGATAGCTAATTGTATTGATGGACCTTGTCTGAATATAATTACCTCAGCTAAAAAAGGTTCTGATTAAATTAATCATAATAGCATTTCTATTTTACAATACTCTAGCATCAGAAAAAAAATCATATTTTTAATTAATAAATTTTATTGCTTCTGTTTACAAATGCTGAATTATGTTACTTAATTGAATTTTAGCTCTTTCCCTAGTATTACACAGAATATTGATTATGCAGCAAATGCAGACAACTCAGCACCTACTTATAAAATACAATTATATACCAATTTCTTTGTGAAGCTTGCACATCCTACCCTAACACACTAAATACTCCCACTCATGCTACATAAACCACAGAAATGAGAAATGAAACACTGAGCTTTACATAGCTTTAGGACAAAAGATCCTTAGGTACTTGTAAGTTGAAAGCAGAAACTCTCACAACCACATTGTGACACAACAGTCTGACAGCTCAAACATAACAGATACATTCAAGTTTCTTCAGGCCCTTGAACCTAAATGAAGAGTAATACAGTGGTCTGTAGGCATCCATTTGCTAATCATGCATATGAAGGGACCAAAAATAAAGATGGACCACAAAACTGAGATTCAATTTCTGTCCTTAATCTGAGATCTGGGCTACAGATGGAGTGTGTTGTCCCTTGAGAATCCCAGGACTCCTTCTATTCCCTCATCATAGGCTTCACCTGTGGTGCCTGAGGATGTCTCCCTCTGCCTCCAGCTGCTGTGGGAGGCATCTGTGTGTCTCCCACAGGTCCTGAGCCACAGATGCCAGTGTGGGCAGTTGAGTTGAATGCTCTCGGGCATCAAAAATGACATGGGGGTTTGTTTGTGGGCAACCGAGTCAAGTTTTATTTGTTAGCAGAAGTTTGTCAAAATATGTCTAGTAAATTTTCCAGGTACCAGTTCATGGGGTTTCTGGTCTTTTTTCCTTGACTTAATTATGTTCCAAACTATCAACTCATCTCAACCATCTGGACCTCTACTGACAGATTAAAGAGCGCATAGAAATTTTTGTCCCAGTTACTCATTTCTTATGCCCTGAGAGCTGCCTGGAAGAGGGAGGAGGTCATATGGGCATCTGTGATGCTGTTTTCAGGTCAGTCAAACATGTCCAAATTTTATGTGTTATCAAAATCAGTAGGTCTCTGTTCCTGACACCGAAGTTCTGAAAATATTTTTTTTTTTTATTCCAGAGAATGAAAAGTCTGAATTGCATAGCTTTAAAAGAAAACTTTGCCTCCTCTGCCTTCCTTAGCAAGGAGGTAACAAAGAAGAAAAGAGATAGGCCTTGCTGTCAGAAAACCTGCATTTTATACATAGAGCAATCCTGAGCACAGCTGAAGTCCAGCACATTTGTCTTTCAATTTTTTTTTTTCCTTGCTCTCCAGCTCCAGGGAAATACTGTCAAGTTCACAAGAGTTAAATGGCCACCAAACCGTAATGTGGCTTATCAATCTCAGTGACAGCACTGCAAGGAATCAAGAATGTTTCATGCTTAGTGCCGCAACATCTTCAAAATCAATGTGCATGTCTGAAGGGAAAGATTTAGAGAGAAGTCAGGAGAGAACTGAAATTCCTTTATGGATGTGCATGAAGCATATACACATTATAGGGTTTCTTCCACTACATTTCCTTATAATCTTGTAATTCCAAATAAATATTTTAGAAGGATAGATTTAGAATTATTTTCTTACACTCTCACAAATACTTTAAGGTAGGCTCACATTCTTTTGGTTGTCTTTTGAATTAATTGCTATGTAACTTTCAAACCAAGGTTATGCTACAAAAAAAAGGAGCAAAATACTCACAAATTGCTTTAACAAGCACGTCTGTTAAAAGCCAATATACAACTAAAAATATTTGATTCAAGATTTACTTTATTTTTTCTTTCATTGCAATTTCTATTATTTTTTTTTCTGTTTTCATAAATATATTATATATATGTCTGCATGTATATATCTACATATATGTGCATGCAAGCATTCTATTTTCACAGATTCACGGAATCTGTCAGGTTGGAAGGGACCACAGGGGCTCATCTGTTCTAACCTCCCTGCTCTAGCAGGGTCATCCCAGAGCACATTGCACAGGATTGCATCCAGAGGGTTCTTGATGCTCCTCCAGTGAGGGAGACTCTACAGCCTCTCTTGACAATCTGTTCCAGTGCACCTGCACAGTAAAGAGGTTCTTCCTCATGTTCAGGTGGAACTTCCTGTGCATCAGTTTCTGCCTATTGCCTCTTGTTCTATTGCTTGGCACCACTGAGAAGAGCCTGGCTCCATCCTCTTGACACCCTCCAGGTACTTAATAGACATTGATGTGGTTCCCTCTCAAGCCTGAACAGGCCCAGCTTCCTCTGCCTTTCCTCATAAGAGATTCCTCAGGCCCTTGCCTGATCTAGTAGCTCTCCACTGGGCCTGCTCCAGGAGCTCCATGTCTCTCTTGTACTGAGGAGCCCAGAAATGGACACAGGACTCCAGATGTGCCTCAACAGGGCTGAGTAGAGGGGCACGATCACCTCCCTCATCCTGCTGGCCATGCTTTTCCCGATGCACCCCGGGATTACTTTGACCTTCTTAACCACATGGGGGCACTGCTGGCTCATGGACAGTTTGTTGTCTACCAGGACATTCAGGTCCTTCTCCACAGAGCTGCTTCCCAGCAGATCAGCCCCTAGCCTGTACTGGTGCATGGGGTTGTTCCTTGCCAGGTGCAGACAGTTCTTCTCTGCCCATCTCTCCAAACTGTCAAGGTCCCTCTAAAGGGCTGTACAGCCCTTTGGGGTGTTGGCCACTCCTTCCAGCTTTCTGTCATCAATGAATTTGTTGAGGAGTCACCTGCCCTTTCATCCAAGTCATTGATGAGTAACTTCCATGGTAGATTAGGAAGTTGCTTGCTAATTTGAAGTGAAATGCATGTTAGATTCAGCTGGTGGAAATCTCCAGTGTAAACTCCACTTCTTGTAACTCAGGAAAGATTAAAAATATTTGCAACAGCTAATGAATAAGTGTAAAGATACATATTTGAAATTAAAGGTTTATGCTAGGGGACTATATAATAGAGTTTTTTTATATGAAGACTTTGTACATAGGCTGTACTTTTTAAGACTATGATAATTTGAAAAACAGGTTCGATTCTTTTCATAACAATACAGTATTTTTATATATTTAGCCTCACAATGTCTCAGTCTGTAAAACTCAAAGTAAATGCTTGTTCTTACACAAGTCTTTTGTTCTTTGGCCAAGTGCTCAAAAAAGATTGCTTTTGTTTTCGCCCAGTTCAAGAGAAACCAATTAATAGGAAAACAATTAATAGGAAAATAATTAATTTCATAGATTATATGATACGGGATGATAAAACTCAGAATCATAGAATACCCTGAGTTGGAAGGGACCCAGAAGGATGATCAAGTCCAAATCTCTGCTTCTCACAGGACTATCTAAAACTAAACCACATGACTAAGACCATCCTCCAGATGCTGCTTGAACACCGAAGTTTTTGTTTGGCATCTAAACCTTTAAAGACTTTAAGCTTGGTCAAATATCCTGGATTATGTGGTGCTTCCTTCATATTGTTCTGCTTAAAACTTTCCCAAGATTTAAAGATGAGTCTTTAGTGTTTATTTTCTATATGAACTATACATAGCACTGAGTTATTAGGCAGATAATTAAATCTAAATTAAACTGTTATGAGACGTATGATAGTTGTATGAGGTTTTGTTTGTACTAGTAGGTAGTTGTAGCCATCAAGGTCTCCAAGAGAATATGTGCTGCTGTAAGCATGCAAATTTACTCATGCATCTGACCTATGTGGGCAGAGAAGTGTTCTTTGGCTAAAGGTAGATCCAAGGATCTAGTTCTGCTTTTGGACCTAATCTGCTGTATTTAAATGTAGGAAGGGGGATTTCTGCTCTGCCTTTCTTTTTCCACAGCTTGTTACAAGCTCTTGAGACTGCTCTTTTCACAAGTACTTTTACAATGAGTTGAACGCAGGGAAGCAGACAAGAAAGCCCACGAGGTGGGGAAATGAGCCAGCCAGCATCTGTCAGAGACCCACATTTAGTTTACATAAGGCATAATGAGAAACCGCATAAATGAATGAAATAGAAAGAAATTCCAACACAGCCATCATAGGGAAAACAAAGAAACACAACTGGTGCAGGCAGAATATATCCCAAGAATATGAATATCAGAAAAAGTCTGGAGAAATGGGGTTTGGAAGTGACAGCTTATTGAAAGCACTTTTATTATATGCAGACAAATTGTTTTGTGGTTCATTTTTCCAGAGCATAGATAAACAGGATTTTGCATTTTCCTTTACAACTAATCAGCTGTATCAAAGAAAAATCTAACCCATTATCACTTTCTTCACTTAGCTGAAACAAATATGTACCTAGAATTTCTGAGGATCTAAAAACTTAACTGCTTGCTTTAATATATGTTAAGTTGGTTATACTGAGATGAATGAAGTTAGAATGTATACACTAGATGTTTTATATATTTTGATTAAACATCTCACATTACATTCTTAAAAAGACCAGTCTTATATATTCTTTTCTTTTTCCCCTTTTTCCTTTTTTTATTGTATTTTTGTTTTGTTTTGTTTGTTTGTTTGTTTGTGTTATGTTTTGGGTTCTTTTGCTTTTGTTTGTTTTTTTGGTCAAGCTTAGAGAGAATCATAAAATCACAGAATGTTAAGGGGTCAAAATGGGCCTTAAAGATCATCTAGTCCCAAACCTCCCTGCCATGGGCAGGAACACCTCCCACTAGACCAGCTTGCTCAAGACCTTACCCAACCTGGATTTGAAGACTTCCAGGGCTGGGGCATTCACAGCCTCCCTCAGCAACCTGTTGCAGTGTCTAACCCTCCTCCTATAATCTAACATAAATTTCCCCTCTTTCAATTTGTTCCCATCACTGCTTGTCCTATCACTACTATGACTAACAAAAAAGTCCCTCTCCAGCTCCCCTGTAGGCCCCCTTCAGATTCTGGAATGCTGCTATGAGGTCTCCATGCAACCTTTTCTTCTCCAGGTTGAGCAGCCCCAACTTTCTCAGCCTGTATTTGTAGGGAAGGTGCTCCAGTCCTCTGATGATCTTCATGGCACTCCTCTGGACTTGCTCCAACAGTTCTATGTCCCTTTTATGTTGGGGACAACAGAACTGTATGCAGCATTCACAGAATGTTCACAGAATATTCACAAATGTGCCAATTTGGAAGGGGCCCATAAAGATCGTCAAGTCCAGCTCCTGGTCCTGCACAGCACCATCCCCGAGAACCACACCATGTGCCTGAGAGCATTGTCCAAACACTTCTTGAACTCTATCAGTCTTGGGGCTGTGACCACTTCCCTGGAAAGCCCATTCCAGTGCCCAGCCACCTCCTGGGTGAATAACCTTTTTCTAATATTCAACCCAAACCTCTCCTGCAACAACTTCAGGCCATTCCCTTGGGTCCTGTCACTGGTCAACACAGAAAAGAGATCAGAGACTGTTCCTCCTCTTCCCCTCACGAGGA
>VZRJ01005102.1:0-33980 GCA_013397565.1 Ptilonorhynchus violaceus
CCCGTCCAAGCTTTTTGTGCTTTTAGCATAACTTCCAGAGAATCACAGTTGGAAAAGCCCTCCCAGCCCATGGAGTCCAAGCTGTGCCCGATCCCCCCCTTGTCACCCAGCCCAGAGCACTGAGTGCCAGGTCTAGCCCTTCCTTGAACCCCTGCAGGGACAGTGACTCCTCTTCAGCTCCCGCAGCATCTCCATGTCCGACAGGATGGCGAGGTCCTTCCCAGCCTTGAGGTGCGCTGGTGACATCCCGGTGAGGCTGCTCTCGATGCGGACCCACCACAATTCCGGGTCCTCCTCCTCCATTTGGCTCCGGTGCCGTGTCCCTGCATCCCTGCAGGTGCCCTGAGCGCCGGGGACACGGGGTTGGTGGCTGCTGGTGGCCGTGGTGGCGGCTTTGTCCCTGCTCCCGGCAGGAGCCACCCAGGGTGCCGCCGGCAGAGGAGGCACCTTCTGGCTCGCGCTCCCCGGCTTGGGGCACACGGCCTCGGTCGCCCTCCTGTGCCACCCTGATGGGGGCAATGACCCCCTCACAGGTTCCCACCAGGAAAGATAACTGGTCTTGGAAACAAAGACCTCTTTGTTGGCACGAGATGGTGTTTGTTGGATTTTTCGTTACTTTCAGTTGTGTGTTTTGTTGTTCAGGGAAACAGCAAGGGCCAGATAATTTGCCCTTCATTTGGGAATGCTCATCAGGAATAAATGTCATCACTCTGTCTCCCTTTTTTCTTAAGAGCTACAACCCAGCCTCTGTGCCTGAGCTTGTAGAACAGGATATGGGATATGGGATATGGGATATGGGATATGGGATATGGGATATGGGATATGGGATATGGGATATGGGATATGTTCTAGGCCAAAATTTTGTTAAAACCACTGCTCGTCTGTAAAACACGCCTGACATTTTCAGGTCCTGGTTCTCCCAAAAGGAATATTTCAGGGAACCTCTCAGGCACCTGCTATAGTCACAGTGCACTGTAACTCATTCATGTTTTAATTGAAACCAAAAATGCAGGTGATATAATATAAACAAAACAAACACTTCTCAACTACCTGGTTCGTTATCTGGTACCTTCTTAGGATTTTTTGATCGGGTTGGATTCTACTGAAAAAAAGCCATAAATCCCAGGGTCAGCTCATCAGATGTGACTGGAAACTCGATGTCACAGAGCTCAGTCCATCTCACAGATCCAAAATGACAAAGGGTTCGGTGCTCCGAAAATATGAATGTGGAAGAGTAAAAGACAAACAATGGGTACTGATATTCCACTTGTTGTTGAGGGAGTAAGAATTGGCTGCCTTGGGAGCCAGAGTCTTCCTACGAGGCAGGCAGGGCTCCTGATGCCCGGCTGACATTCCAGCCACAACCCAATCCTGCAGACAAGCCAGCCTAGGAGTTGATATCCAGCCGATTGTCAACGTTTCCCAAGCTTCCATGTCTGTGATGAGGCAATGGGAAGTGGTTCTGAGGGGATTTTCCCATCTGGATGCATTTACGGCTCCTGACAGTTTTGATCGAGACTTGGTGAAACGATAAGGATTCCTGGATTTGTCTGGATGTCTGATGGGTGTGTTTGCAGCCGGCCTATCTGCCTGGAAAGGCTGGAATTCTCCAGGAATGGGCTGTAACTACAAGGCCAAAGCCTGGAGATACAACATTGTTTACCTTCCTGCCAGGTTAGGATTCAGTTAATTGGAAAAGCCTCTTACAGGAAAACTAAGTTAAGAATATTTAACTCCTTCAAGTTTAGAGATCTGCCATTGTCAGAAGCTTTAAAATAATCCATTTGATCTCAGCTGCATGCCTGAGCCTTTTCTTCCTTGGATTTTACTGCCTCTGCTCAAAACCTTTAACATTCTATGATTCTCATGATAATTATTTATATTTAATACCAGTTTCTGTTAGGGCAGCCTGAGAATAAATCACAAACCCCAACCTCTGGCTCCTTCCAGTCCGACTGAGAGAGGGGGAAATATCAGGGAGGTGAGTGGCTACCAGGTTTGGGGAAAATCCCACCAATTTACCCAGGTTTGGGGGGAATCTCAGCCAACTGGGTTGTTTAGCCTGGAGGAGGCTCAGGGGGGACCTCATTGCTCTGCACAAGTCCCTGACAGGAGGGGGCAGTGAGGGGGGGTCAGGCTCTGCTGCCGTGTCCCAAGGGAAAGGAGGAGAGGAAATGGCCTTAAGTTGTCCCAGGGGAGGTCCAGATTGGAGATTTGAATAAATTTTTCCCTGCCAGAGTGGTCAGGCCTTGGAATGAGTTGCCCAAGGAGGTGGTGGAGTCGCTGTCTCTGGAAGTGTCCCAGAGGTGTCTGGATGCGGCCCTTGGGGACAGGGTTTGGGGTGATGCTGGTGGTGCTCCCGTGATCCAGGATGATCCTGAAGGTCCCTTCCGAGCCGGATAATTCAGTGGTTCTGTGGCGGCTGCGGCGCTCGAACACCCGGCGGGGTTTGCCGGAGCCGATTCCTCACGCTGCTCATTTTCCTGGAGTGGAGCTCCATCTGCCGGGAATTCCAGCGTGTCGCAGCCTCCACGGTGCTTCGAGGAGCCTCTTCCCTGCTCTCCTGCCCTATCCCCGCTCCTGCCTGCGCTCCGCAGCGCTTCGGACCCTCTGCCGGCTGCCAGGGGAGTTGTCCCCGCTCGGGGCGATGGGGCCGAGCAGGAGCCCCGCTCAGACAGGACAAGCCGGGCTCGGAGCAGCCCCATCCCCCCTGAGCCGAACCGAAGCAGGAGCAGCGATGCTGTGCCTGGGGGGGATCTGCTGCTGTGTTGCTGAATCGCTCAGGTGTCACCGGCAGAATGAGAGAATATCCGGAGTTAGAAGGATCTGGGGAGTATCCTGAGTTAGGCACCCACAAGGAATCGAGTCCGAGCCCTGGCCCTGCACAGCCACCCCACCAATCCCAGCCTGTGCATCCCTGGGAGCGTTGTCCAAAGGCTCCTGGAGCTCTGGCAGCCTCGGGGCTGGGACCATTCCCTGGGGAGCCTGGTCAGTGCCCAGCACCCTCTGGGGAAGAACCTTTCCCTGGGATCCAGCCTGACCCTGCCCTGGCACAGCTCCAGCCGCTCCCTGGGTCCTGGCAGGTCACAGGGAGCAGAGATCGGAGCTGCCCCTCGGGAGGAGCTGCAGCCCCCAGTGATTCTCCCCTCAGTGTCCTTTTGTCCAGCTGAACAAGCCAAGTGCCCTCAGCCGCCCCTCGGATGGTCCCTCCAGACCCTTCCCCATCCTCGTGTCCCTCCTTTGAACACTCTCTGGGAGCTTTGGACCCTTCTCACATTGTGGTGCCCGAAACTGCCCCCAGGACTCGAGGTGAGGCCGTCCCAGCACAGAGCAGAGCTGTGACCTTTGCAGCCCCTCAGCTTGTCCAGCTCAGAAGGACCCATTCCCATTCCCATCCCCTGACCTGAGCGTTTTCATCCCGTGCCATCTCTACAGGTTGTGTTGAACATTTCAGGAGGGTGTGGCGACAGCCAAGATATGTTTTTATTCCCAGAGCTCGTGTCGATGACAGTCCTGGCCTCTGCCTCTTTTCCCCATTAAGTCCCTCTCCTCTCCAACAGGGAAAAATAATTTCTTCTTCCATCCACCCCAGCTCAGCCATTCTCCAGGAAGACCTGAGTCAGATGTTTGGTACCTAAACCAAATACCTGAGGAAGGTGGGGAAGAGGGAGACAATTGCTGGAGGGAGACACACAGTTACTGAACCAGCCTAATGTAAACAAGATCTAAAGCGAGAGTTCAAAGTTATTAAAACTAGGGGAAAATGCCAAAGAAGAAAATTCTTCTCCGTTCAGTCACCCAGCTCTGCAGCCAATGAAATCTGCTTCTCTATCCCCGAAAGATGATTTATGGCCATGTTTTTATAGTGGAGACAACAACAACAACCACCTCCCCTCCGTGCACCTTTTCATCCACGGAGCTCAAAGGGCTCCTCAAGGCTCAAGTGTCACTTGTGCAAGGAGGAAACCGAGGCACAGGAAGGAAGGGATTTTGCTCCAGCCGGCGAAGAACCCAGGGATAAATCCTGAGTTAAGCACAGTCTGTGCTAAGACACATCCCTCAGCAAACAGAAGTCATAAAGCTCCGTGTGAGCAATGGGAAAAATGAGAAAAGAGACATTTGAGGAATTGAATTCAGAGAAATGCTGAGCAGTAGCTCGGAAGATGAGGTTATTCCCCTCCTTGTGCTATTTGCCTCCATCAGCATCACAGAAGGGAACCTAATTCCTAGGATGGCTTAGCTCTAACACATTTGTTTTATCAAGGATAGAAAAAAACACTCAGGAGTTTTTGTTTTGTTTTATTTTGTTCCCCCTCCCCCCCCCCCCCCCCCCCAGCTTTTTACAACTGGAGAAACAACAATTTGGGGACTGTTCCTGCATTTCTTTAACAGACAATGAAAAACCTCACTCTCTGAACAGAACTTTTTTTTCCTCCTAGAGCTTTTTATTTTTTTTTCTGTTTCCTAATTGCAACATCCACCCGGGAGGGATAACAGGTTGGAAACGTAATTTTGCTTATTGAAAGATCTGGAATCAATTTGACCTCCCGCTTGCCCCTCTTCTCCCCCAGCTCCCTCTTCCCTCTTTGTGTGGGAAGCCAATCTCCATATCCCTGGTGATATTCCTGCAAACAGGCACAAAAATATCCCCCACACAAGTGGCTGGAGGGATCTGTCTCTCCCACCCACTCTTTTCTGAGTGCTCTGTAATGGTGAAAGCCTCGAGAAGTGGCAGAATTCCCACAAAAAGGGGACTCATCTTCAATGGAACCTCACTGAATGAACACCTGGAAATAACCAACTCAGACTATTGGGATCACCCTGGGAAAGGCAGAACTCCAAGGTAAAATATCTTCACCTTCAATACCTCAGGGCTGCAAGGTCACCCAGGTGAGCCCACAGGCTGGACAGCACTGAAAATTCACCAAAATCCCTTGGTTTTGGCATCTCACATCTGGGACTGCTTGGAAAAGACTTTGGATGGGCTGTGGTGCAACATCCTCACTCACCCCAACCGTGCCACTGCTGCTTCCCACAAAGGGAGCATCCTGGAAGGCCCAGGATTCCAGGGATTGGCAGTCTCCAGCCTCTGGTTTCATCATTTTCAAAAGGATGCCACTGACCAACATTTCAGGACCACATGGACAAATGTTTGCCACGTGCAGAAAGTTTGGATTTTCTGTTCCAAAAAGGAACAACTTCCACTCATGCAGCCCCAAAACTGTAATTCCCTTTGGATGGACATGCTGGCATTGGCCTGGCTGGGATCACACATCCCTCAAAGTTCCACGTGTGGGACTGACATCACAGGGCTCCCGGGCTGCAGGAAGCTGAAGAAATATCAAAGAGGAGGGAATAGAATTGGAAAAGAAAGGGAAGATTTGCTCCCCCCCATCCACAAATTCAGCTACAGTTCTACGGGGCAAAAATTCAACTGGAAATATTCCTGTGTAAAATAACCTTGTTTTGGAGCAGGCATTTCAGAGAGGAAGGGTGAAGTTTCCCACAGGGGCTTCATGCAGGGATTTTGCTATTTCAGTGAAAATTCGCTGATTTTCCAGGAATTTCAGGTCCCTTCCAACCCAAACCGTTCCGCAATTCTATGAACCGGGGGGTCTTGGTGGTCCTGAGGGATTCTGGTGTGAGAAAACTGGGAAATGGGAGGAAGCAGCCAGCAGGAATAAAGCCGGTGGGGTCAGAGAGCTGCCGAGGAGCCGTGCCTGGCTCCCTTCTCTGCTCACAGGATGTGTCAAGTGTAAGGTTAGAGTAGGATTGCCACTTAAGCTCCCCCAGAAAAACGACAGCTGTTGCTGTGTTTGAGGCCTCTGAAAGTAAAACAGCCAGGGGCGCTTTTGCCATGCTCCAGGAAACAATTCCCTACCAGCAGGGAACAGGTTCCCTCTCTTTTGACAGCCTCCCTCCCCTCAGGAACGAGCGTTTCCTAAAGCCCTCGGCGCGGCCCTGACCCCCTCCCTGCTCTGCGTTTGAAATCTGTGTATTACATTTTCTCCCTAAATTGTTTTATCCTCCTCTCGAAAACCCAAACAATTCCCAGACAGTGACTCGTGCTGACTAATCCAGTCTGGGAGACTTCTAGGTGTCCCTGTAACCTAAAACCGGCAAACAAGCTTCCTAATTCGGTAGCTAGACATTCCACTGGAGACCTGGAGGTGCTGGGCTTTTATTTTCCTTCTCCTCGGGGTTAAACGCGCTTTTATCTCCGCTCTGCCTCCCTCCCCCAGCAGGCAGGAGTTGGGGTGAGCTGTAATTCGGACATTCCTTTCCTGCCTACACTCACAAGTCCTGCTCCGCGGGGCATCCCGGTGGCAAAGCGATCGGGAGCCCTCAACAGAGGTTAAAAAACCAGGGAGAAAAGGTGGTGTTCTTCCAGGGAAGAGGAAGGGGGTGCCTGAAGTGAGAGCTGAGACATTCCCAAACCATCTCGCAGGCGCGTGTTGCAAAAAGATACGGGGACGGGGGAAAAAAATCGTATTTTTGGCCCTTTTACAGTGCTGGGCTGAGTCATATTTTAGTCATGTCTGGAAACCACAGTGCCATTAGCAGGCCTGCAGTGGAGCAGTTGCAGCCGTGACAGACTTTTAAGCTCCAAATGTGACGAGCGAGGTCTGTCTGGACACAGATAATGCACTTTATTGTCTGCTCCGCGGCCACACACGCCGAGCCGGGAGCCGGCATTCCCCGGCTGCCCGGGGAAAGGCATCTCGCTCCTGCCCCACTAACCCCGCCGCTGGAAAGAGGGAAGAAGCCGCGTGCGCCGAAGGGAACACACCTGGGATGTTTTCCCAGGAGCTGGACGGTGCCTCGCGGGCGGACGGTGCTTGAGGAGCCCCCGTCGTGCGAGGCAAACAGAGCCGTGTGGGGGAACGGCCCAGCCAGGGGCCTTTGTAATTACAGCTCATTAAAAGCTGAGTGGGAAGCGGCACCAGAAGTCAACGAGGTTCACCCTCCTCTCACAAAGAGCGGCCTCCAGCCTCGCTCGGCATCGCCTCCTTCGCCCTCTCCTCAGCCAGAGGGAGGAGGCTGAGCCGGACGTTGTCCCAAAACTGGCACGGTGGGGTCACCTCACCTGCCCTGCCTTCCCTTGGGCTCCCAGCTCCTCCTTTTCCAGCTCCCCGGGCAGGGAGGAAGGCAGAGGGGCACTGGAATGGCACAACCGCGTTGGGAACTGTGGGGATTGGGGATAGGAGGGATTCTCCTCGGTTCAGCTGCCTGGGAAGGAAGGCAGACTCAGCCTTTCCCACAAGGACAAGCAGTGGGATAACATGGATCTGCTTAAAATGGGAATCTGGTGCCTTCCCTTCCTCTCCACAACCGGAGCTCTGCTGGTCTGTTCCTTACGCAGCCCCCAAAATCCAGCAGCCTGGTCTGTTCCCTGCCCAGTCCTCAAAATCCAGCGGCAAAGATTCCTGCTGAGACGCCCTTGGGGGTCATATTTTTGGGGTCATATTTTTGGGGTTGTTTTGACTATGGCTATTTGTGGCTTCTTTTCCTGCGTGCCAAAGCCAGAGACAAAACAAATACGAGCTCTGCTTCATCACCCACCTCGAGAGGAGCGCTCTGGGGTTTTGTAGGGTTAGGAGAGGGATCTGTAGGGGAGTTTCATCAAAAATATAAGTGCAGTGTTTTAGGATAACAAGGCATTGTGCTGGAAGGAGATGTCAGGAGGCCACGCTGAGAAGAGTAAGAAGGTATTTTATATATTTCTACATATGCCTGGATATAGGGGCTTTCAAAATGAACTTTCCATGTATTTTTCTCATTTTGAAAGCTTGGGACACCCGTAGTAATATTTCATTAACATTTGTGTTTCATTATTTATTTAAAGAGAAAAAAAAAAGATGAATCTTTTAAGTAACCTCAAACTCTGTTTCAGTGCTCCTGAAGGAAGGTTCAAACCATCAACAGCAAAAAGGATCCAATCCAAGGAGCAAACAATGAAGAAAAATAAGAGCTGTAGATGACCCTGAAATACTGAAATTTAATCAGGAAGCCAGGGATAAAATGCAATTACTAAACTTCTGTAGATGCAAAGTCTCTTTTCACAGAATCATGGAATGGTTTGGGTTGGAAGGGACCTTAAAGATGATTTCATTCCACCCCCTGCCGTGGGCAGGGACACCTTCCACTATCCCAGGCTGCTCCAAGCCCCGTCCAACCTGGCCTTGGACACTGCCAGGGATCCAGGGGCAGCCACAGCTTCTCTGGGCAACCTGTGCCAGGGCCTCACTATTGGATTTCAGGTTACTCCACAGCAGGAAAATACCATTTTGGTAAAAACGAAACAAATCAGTAAAAAAAAAAGAATGGAAATATATTTTTGATGTTGTGAGTGACAGGCGGTCAGCACCCTCCTCCTGATGGTTCCTTTTTCCCTCAGAGGGTTTTCTCCCCGCTAAAAGAACGCACCGGGCCCACGTGCATACTTGTCAAACATTTTATTTGTCATTCACACTAATGATGATATTGAATTTACAGAGGAAACTGTGGTACAAAGAAAGAAANTCTGGAAAAGGAGGCTGCTGCTGGATGCTGCAGCCTCTGTCGTGGAAACACAGCCAGAAAAAGCTGGATGAATTCATTCCCTTTGGTGCCACTCTGGTGGGGGCTGTCCCCTGCCGTGCCCTCCCCTCGGCCTCACCACCTCTCACTGGGAAGTTTTGGTTTTAAGGAGAGCTGGAGCTGTCCAACCCCAAATACCACAAATAACCCACAGGTTTTGGTTTTTTGTTTTTTTTNGGATTTCAGGTTACTCCACAGCAGGAAAATACCATTTTGGTAAAAACGAAACAAATCAGTAAAAAAAAAAGAATGGAAATATATTTTTGATGTTGTGAGTGACAGGCGGTCAGCACCCTCCTCCTGATGGTTCCTTTTTCCCTCAGAGGGTTTTCTCCCCGCTAAAAGAACGCACCGGGCCCACGTGCATACTTGTCAAACATTTTATTTGTCATTCACACTAATGATGATATTGAATTTACAGAGGAAACTGTGGTACAAAGAAAGAAAGGAAGGAAGGAAGGAAGGAAGCAAGTGTTCATTAGAACTAACGCAGCAGTCCAGCTGCTCTGGGTAGTTGTAATGAATCCTCCCGTGGTGCTGGGCACAGCCATCCCTATGTACAGCAAGAGTCTACTCTGGTGTGGTATCTACACATCCCTGTAGTGGGGGGAAAATCTACTCTATCCTCTTTTCCTATCTGGGTCCAAAAAACAGCAGCCACCCCCTGCCCGCCCGCCCTCCNGGGGCTGTCCCCTGCCGTGCCCTCCCCTCGGCCTCACCACCTCTCACTGGGAAGTTTTGGTTTTAAGGAGAGCTGGAGCTGTCCAACCCCAAATACCACAAATAACCCACAGGTTTTGGTTTTTTGTTTTTTTTTGCACGTTTGTTTCTCCCCTAACACAAAAAAAGTGAAGGATGTCGAATAGAGACCATGCTATAACTGTTTACAAAAGTGAATAAAATGTAGTTCCTCTTGAAGCCTAAAAATAACTCATTGGGAAAGAAAAAAGTCTCACTACAGTATTGAAGCAAACGCAAAGGTAAGTTCATTAAAAACACAGAAAAATGAGAAAAATGCCGAGTTAATTACAAGCACTAAATATTTGGCTAGGAAGCTTTGGAAATCTATTTACAGACATAAATACAAGTAACTCTGTTGATGCAACCCTTTGAGGACAAGGAGAAAAAAACGCCGAGTGGTTGGTGCCGACCAAGCGAGGTTAACAAAAATCAAACCATGAAAATGTTACAAGGCAGGAAAACAAGCAATTGCTTTGCTCCCACAGAAAACTGATCCGCTTCTCCCTGAATCTCCAAACACCCCCACGGAAAAGGTCACCCAGCAAGCAGCAGTGAATGTTTCAAGAGTGCAGGCAATTCCGAACACTTTGGCAGGAAAGGATTTCTCTCCTTTCCGGCAAAAAAAATTTGGCAGAATTCTCCAAATCCAATCCTTCATAGCAGGGATGCTCTCTGCATCCACTTCTTGCACTAAAGCTCCTGTCCCTCGCTTTGGAAGCGAGCAGGAACACTGAAATGAGAAATGTTGTTGGAGAGGGAAATCTTTGTCCTCAGAGCTGGTAAGAGCCCTGGATTTCCTTGGGAGATGTTTGATATGGCTGCATCTGTGCAAGGAGTTGTGCCTTGTGAAAGGAGCACCCAAGCTGAGAGCAGAGACTGCCAGGAGCTGGATTTTGGAAGGACAAGATACCCAAGGCCCTCTGCTGACTGCAGCTCCAGAGCAGAAGCACAACAGTTCTATTTTTTTTATTCCATTCAGCTCCCGGGATGATAGAACTATATAAATATATATATTATGTCCATATAAAAATATATAATTTGGAGATGGGGATGGGGGAAATGCTTTATCCAAATGTTTTGCTGCCTGTTAAGTGCTCTTAAGATGCAAGAGGAAAGACATGGGAGCATTTTTATGGCCTTGAAGATCTTTCTTCAGCCTTAGTGATGGCTACAAAAATAAATATTGGAGTCAACTGTGGCTGCTCATGAGTGAACACACTGAAACCCACAGTGATTAAACAGACTAATTGCAGGGCTAATGAACCTGGCTTTTCCTTTATCCAGGGGGTGCTGCTTTGTGCAGTGCTGGGCATACCCCGAGAGGTTGGACTCCGAAGTTTGGTTGCTGGCAATAATCACATGGAGACACTGGGAAATTCCAGTGAAGTGCCATGGATGGTGTGGGTTGGAAGGGACCTTAAACGCATCCAGGCCCCCCCCCTGCCATGGCAGGGACACCTTCCACTATCCCAGGTTGCTCCAAGCCCTGTCCAACCTGGCCTTGGACACTGCCAGGGATGGGAGTCCACAAGCTCCCTGGGCAACCTGTGCCAGGGCCTCCCAAATCTCACAGGGATGAATTTATTCTCAACTAAACCTGTCCTTCTTCAGCTCCAGGCCGTTCCCCCTTGCCCTGTCACTCCATGCCCTTGTTAGAATTCCCTCTCCGGGTCACCTGGCCCTTCCTGGCTCCTCTCCTGTCCCCCCCTGCTGTGTTTCCACTCCCAGCTCTGTGCACGTTGGTGGTCCAGTCACAAGGCAGATGTGAGAGCTGTAATCAGTTATAATTTTAATTGAGAGCTGTAATCAATGAGGATTTGAATTGCACAGCCACAGGCAATGTGTGGGATGGATTCTGCAACAGAGCCACTGTTCAGTGAGGAAGGACTTTTTTTTTTGGCTACTGAAGAGGTGAGAGTGCAGCTATGTAAATGCTACAACAGGTAGGGTCTCTGTATTTCTGCATTCAGCAGGGCCTCCAGACTTCCAAAATATGTTTTTAAGTATTCTGATAGAATTTGGATGTTTTCTGCCTTTTTTTTTTTGTTTGTTTGTTCAAACTGTGGAAAATCAGAAAGGATAATTCCATTAAATGAAAAGCACAAGGCCATGCGTGTGGTTTAACAGAAACATTTTGGGCTTTTGCTGAGATCTCTTGAAACACTCCCTCTTTTCTGCACAAAAATGACCTTATTGACAACATCAATTCTTGGATTCGTAACTTTTCAATACCAAAGTGCTACTGCATCCGACTTAAACAAAGAAGCAAAATCATATATATATATATATATATAAAAAAAACAAAAGAAAACTTGAAAAAAACAAATGGTTTTAAATAAGTCCAGCTGTTTTGCTGCCTGCAGCCAAGGATCTTTTTTAATTCGAATCCTCTTAACTTCTTTTAAACATCAAACACTGATCTGAAGCCCTGCTTTCAAATACTCTCTGAGTTGACCTGCAATTGCTTCCCTCATCCAAGAGGTACATTAAATAACAATCAGCTCCCGTGTCAGCATCAGCAGTTTGTGCTGGAGGAGCAGCCCAACAGCTGCACCCGGAGCAAACCCTCCCATCAAATAGTGCCATGAACTCTACAGTGACATCCCATATGTTCGAGCTGGAACGATGGGCAGCAGCGACGGCTCTCGGGAGGAGGGCCTTGGCTACACCAGCTTTGAGTACCCTTCCTCTCCTCCCAGAAGTTGGAAATGGAGGGATTGTCCAGGCCCTGGCTTTTCTGGAGCTTTCCAGATGAGCTCGACAGCCCTGCCCGAGTTATTTCGTGATGCAGGAACTGATCTGTTTTCCTGGAATGTGGCTTTGTGCTGCACAGAAATCTTGGCTCCGCTGAGCTGGGAGCAAATCTCACCCAGATTCCATCAGAGCCAGGATTTCACCCGTGCCATGTGAATCACAGAATCATGGAATGGACTGGCTTGGAAGGGACCCTAAAGCTCATCCCATTCCATGGGCAGGGACACCTTCCACTATCCCAGGCTGCTCCAAGCCCCGTCCAACCTGGCCTTGAACACTTCCAGGAATGCAGGGGCAGCCACAGCTTCTCTGGGCAACCTGTGCCAGGGCCTCCCCACGCTCCCAGGGAACAATTCCTTCCCAATATCCCATCTATCCCTGCCCTCTGGCAGTGGGAAGCCATTCCCTGTGTCCTGTCACTCCAGCGGGCAGGTATTTAATTAGGGAATATTGAGTCTGCCTTATCAAATATCTACATCCTGATTCCTGATCCTGAGGGTCACCACTGGTGACGAAGGAAAAGCGTGGGAGGAGTAGGGAGAGATGACTCCATCGTGAGGGAAGGCACAGAAATTCCCAGGGATTTTGGTGCCTTCCAGCAGGAACTGGGCACCTCAATGCCTTTGGGGATCTAAGCTGAGTAAAATGAGTGAGATAATTGTAAACAATATTTTTAGGTCATTAGGAGGTCACTTTAACCCATCGTTATTCCAGCCTTTTTCAATGTGATAAATTTGACTTTGGCTGCTACCAAAAAAAGGCAATTGCTGATATTTTCTTTTTAATATAGGCATATTTAAATAATAATAGTATCAACAAATAAGAAAAGTCTAAATATCAAGCATAAATATCAATGAACTCATCAAAGAAATACAGTAGTTGAAAATGACCCAAGGCTGTAGCCGTTGTGTTAAAAAAAAAAAATCCAAGAGATAAAAAGTTAAATTAAGTCATTGAAAAAGGGGCTGATTCTTTCAGTTGACAAAGCAAGAAAGAAGCAAGCATGACTAAAACAAAAAAAAAGAGCAAAATCTTTTTTTTTTTTTTGCAATTTATAAGGTGCCAAGAGAAATAAAACAAATCAGATGCAAAGCAGGAGGAGCTGCATCCTCAAAAAAAAACCAAAAAAAAAAACCAACCAAAAAACCAACACCAAAAAAACGAAACCCCAAATAAACGAACAAAAAACCCCCAGTAATAAAAAAATTCCATATTCTTTGGAATATACAACATGGTTTAAAAAAAAAAACCCCAAACAAAAAAAAAGCAAAGAAAGAACCAAGTCCAACATATAAAACCTCTCATTCACAGCATTGCTAAAACAGAAGCGTTCACAGTTTCCCTCTGGGAATCTTCCTATACTTCCTTACAGTTATGATGTCCACAAGATGCAGTAAACTCGCTAAGATTTATTTTTGCGTGGTTTTTTTTTAAGATTTTAAGTCTTAAAAATAGAAGTGAACCGAAACTCTCTCGTAGGGCCGTGGAGACCTTCAAGCCCAGGCACACCAGGAAGCCCCAGGCCTGGAATCCAGGCTGGATACCTGGATACCTGATCTCTACCCACCCTCGCCACCTCTGCACCACCGGCTCGGCCGTCCACCTTCCCAGGAGCTCAGCCTCCTCCCGCCGGGAATACTTTGCCGGAGCGACGTGGCTTCTCCAGGGGCCGGCTAAGACGTGCCACCGCCCCTGGGAGCGCCGACTTCCGAAGGGTTCGCTCCCGAAACTCATGGATGAACGCGGCAGGGCCCGTAAGGAAGTTCACGGGATCCCCACGGGCGCCGGGAGACGGGAAGCCCGTCAGTCCTGACCCTGGAACTCCTTCGGGTTCCCTCAGTAGGGTCTCCACACGGCCTCCTCGAGCCTCGCCGTGCTGGCCATGTTGGTGGGGGAGTTGCTGTGGCTGCCTTCGGCCTCCACCACGTCGCTCTGGTTGGGCAGGTTGGGGTTGAGCAGCGTGGAGCCCGTGGAGGCGTTGGTGCAGGGCGGGTGGATGCGCGGCGGGGAGCGCTCGCCGCCGGAGATCATGGAGAACTGGTAGGAGCCGGCCGAGGTGCCGTAGTACAGGTGGTAGGAGGGGGAGCCGGCCTGGAAGGGGCTGCCCTGAGCCTGGGAGGAGCCGGGGTAGGGAGGGGGCAGGTAGGTGTGGTAGCGGGTGGCCGTGGACATGGCCGACATGCCGATGCCGATGCCGGAGCTGACGGGCGTGGGCGTGTAGGTGAAGGCTCCCGGGTAGTGCATGCGCGGGTCGGAGATGGACGGCAGCGCCGGGAAGGAGCGCTCGATGCCCACCCGGGGGTCGCTGAACGCCGTCAGGTCGGACGCGCCTGCGGGGCGGGGAAGGGGGACAGAGGAACGTTACAGGATCCCAGAATTTATTAGGTCGGAAAAACCCTCCGGGATCATGGAGGCCAAGGAGTGACCCATCCCCACCTTGTCACCCAGCCCAGTGAGTGCCACGTTCAGGCCGTCCTTGGACACCTCCAGGGATGGGCACTCCGAACCTCCCTGGGCAGCCCCTTCCAGCATCTAATCCCCCTTTCCATGAGGAATTTTGAGCTGACAGAACAAGGTCAGAACCAACACCCAAACTCTGATCTAATGTCAAGTGTCCAGACAGAGCTCTCCCTCACCCACTCCCTGCTGGAGTCGCTGTACTCTGGGAGATCTGGATGTTTTGGATTCATTTCCACCAAGCAGCGATCACAGAGAGTGCCGAGCTCTCACCCCGTTCTGCGCTCCCTCTCACAGACCTTGCAGCACATGCAGTTATTCACACCCCGAGCGGCCTTGTCCTTGGGCGGGCGGGGAACAGTGACACACAGCCCAAGCTCCTCGCCCAACGTCCTTTGACTCACCAGGGACACCGATGGGATCTAAATATAAACTGTCCAGTTTTTGCACAGCCTCTCCCTGCAGCCGGTTCTATTTGCTGTCTCCAATGGGAAGCTCCGTGGGGTTCCATGGATCAGCCTTCGGGCACACGGCCGTGCACAGACAGGGTGAGAGCTCAGCCCAGCTGTCAGCTCTTAGGAGCACAGCTCCCCATGGCTCCCAATCCCAGAAAACTCAGGAAAAATCAGGTTTACTCATGGTCTTGGTGTCTGTGTTCTCATATCATGTCTACAGAATTGTCACCAACTACTGGCCACCTTGGCTCTGGTGAGTGTGTAAAAAAGGATAAGGGAATGATGCATTTGGAGGCTGATATTTTTACTTCCTTTCGTGTGTGCCAGAAGCCTTTCTGATCCTGCAGAGTGAAATCCCAGGATCCCTGAGGTTGGAAAAGCCCTCCCAGCCCATGCAGTCCAAGCTGTGCCCGATGCCCACCTTGTCCCCCAGCCCAGAGCACTGCGTGCCACGGCCAGGCCTTCCTGGGACACCTCCAGGGATGGGCACTCCAAACCTCCCTGGGCAGCCCCTGCCAAGGCCTGACCACCCTTTCCATGGAGAAATTGCTCCTGGTGTCCAACCTGAGCCTCCCCTGGCACAGCCCCAGACTTTGTCCTCTCACTCTGGAATGTTTCCTCAGACAGTCAAATTCTGCCCTGCTTTGTCTGGCATCCATGGAATGATGTCCAGTCCCATCCTCTCTCTCCTAAAGCGGAGCAGATCCTCTCCAGGAAGGCTCCTCATCGTGACTCAGGTGAATGGAAGGTCTCATCCCTAGACTTGGCAGCTCCGCGTGATTAAGATAACAACAATAATAATTATGGAAAAATCTTTCCAGAAGAAAGACGGCTTCTCCCGGCAGCCAAGGCGTGGAGCCTGCAGCAGAGCAGCCGTGTGCTGACGGAAATACTCCTTAGAGGAAGCAGAGGGAAAACAAAGCTCTTGGCTCTCTCCAGGTTTCAAGCTGGAGCAGACTCAGTCTGGGATTCTTGGAGCAGACGCATTCCAGAGCCAAGCTCTGGAAGCTCATCAGCGACACATCAGCCCACCTCGATGAGTTTCTCTTAATTCCTCAGAAGAGCTCTGGCTCTTGCTGTTTGCTTCCTTTCGAGTATCCCTTCCATTTTTTTCCTGGAAGATTAATGGGAATGCATTTCCATCCCCTGGACCATGACACCTTTAGGTTTAACGTGGCAAGGCACACGAGGGTATGGAATAGCAGGAGCTCTGGAGTAGCCAAGGTTAAGGGTGGCATCTGCCAGATTTTAAGTGGTACCTCCACACCTCATTCCTGAGAAACTTCCTAAAACTGCCAGGATACATCCCTTATCAGATAAGGGTTTGTTCTGCCCTGGCAAAAAGCGGAATAATGACGTTTAACGTCAAGATGTTTCAAATATATCCCATATTGTTGCTTTTTCCTTGGAGACACCGGGTCTTTAGTTGGGAGGGCCTAAAAACCTCCTCAAATTTGCTCTTTGTTCTGCCAAGGAGAAATTTCTAAGAGAGACACCAAGCGTGGGTGACAGTAATGGGGATGGGGAGAAAATATTGTGACAGATTTTTCCAGGAATATGGGATGACATTTAGTGTAAGGAATGCAAGGAAAGAAAGGATGCTGACAGGAACAAAGCCCTTCTAGGTTCCTTCACAAGTCTTGGAGAATCTCTGCCAGCCCCAAGGCAAATCCCTGTGGCCATGGGCAGAAAAAGCAGCCCCGTGGAGAAGGACCCGGGGGTCCTGGTGGAAAACGACGTGTCCCGAGCCAGCAGTGTCCTGGGGCCAAGGAGAGCAATGGTGTCTTGGGGGGCATTGGGAAGAGCATTCCCAGCAGGTCAGGGACTGATCCTGTCCTGGTGAGGCACCTCTGGAGCTGTGTCCAGCTTTGGATCCCCAGGACAGCAGGCCCAGGGAGCTCCTGGAGCGGGGCCAGTGGAGGCTGCGGAGATGATCCAGGGCCTGGAGCCTCTCCCTGCCCGGGAAAGGCTGAGGGAGCCGGGGCTGCTCAGCCTGGAGAGGAGCCCCAGCTGAGAGGGGCCCTCATCCCTGGGTGTCCCTGTGTCCAAACCCCATCCCTGGGTGTCCCTGTGTGCAAAGAGGGCTCAGGGCAGGGCCCGGGCTCTGCTCCGGGGGCCCAGCAATGGCCCCAGAGGAACGGGCAGGGACTGAGCCCAGGGAGTTCCCCCTGCACAGGAGGCAGAACTTCTGCCCTGGGCAGGGACCAAGCCCTGGACAGAGCCCAGAGAGGGGCTGGGGTCTCCTCCCTGGGGATATCCCAGACCCCTCTGGACACAATCCCATGCCCTGTGCTCTGGGATCATCCAGACGTGGGACCAGCGACCCACTGTGGTCCCTTCCAGTCTCACCCATCCTGGGATTCTGTGAAAGGAATGCAAAGGAAGGGAAACACCTGGAAGAAAGTAAAAAGGGGGTATTCTAATTTTTTTAAAATTTCTAATTCCTAATTCTGTGTAAATAAAGAATGAGAAATTTTACAGACTTTTTTAAAGAGAAGAAAAGACCTTTTTTTTCCTTTTCTGAAAGGTCCCCTGTGTTTTCCTCCATCTCCACAATGCAATCATCACCCAGACCTAACAAACAATTTGGTCCCTGCGAGCCTTTCAGAGCAGACAACAACAGAACAGGCTGGAGCACGTTCAGTGCTTCCCTCTGATCTCAGAAGTATTAAAGAGCATTAAAAGGAGAGCAAGATGTGCAGCTGAAGGAGGGATTTTTGCAAAAGCTGTATGCAAATGAGAACGCTGTGGCTCTCATTCATTCATAGGGAATTCCTGCTGCACACACACAGATTGGTTTGGTAAGTGCAGCTCAGGGTCAGCTGGGCTTGCTGCAGCTCTCACTTGAGCTTTCACCTCCACTCTGGATTTTTCTGGGGCCTCGTAAGGCTCTGCAGGACAATCTGATGGCCATGTAAAACAAGGCAATCCTTAAAATGTCCCACCCCACTGCCCTGCAGCCGAGGTGTCCGCCCCAAACCTGCTGTGCTCTGCTCTGGAGTTAGAGGGAGGGAAGGAAAACGGGGCTGGAATATCTGTGGCATTCATTTCTTGGCAGATGTGACAACTCTTCAGCAACCCAAACTATTTTTATAGCTTCGTTCATCTTCAAAGTGCTGCTTTCTCCTCTTTTTCCTTCTTTTTTTTGTCAATGGTTTCTTGGGCTCCAAACCCCAGGAGCAACTTGGGATAGTGCAAAGTGGAATCTTGGAATGAGATGATCTTTAAGTGCCCTTCCAACCCAAGCCAGTCTGAGGTTCCGGTTGGACATCAGGAGGAATTTCTTCATGGAAAGGGTGGTCAGGCATTGGAAGGAGCTGCCCAGGGATGTGGAGGTGTCCCAGGAAGGCCTGGCCGTGGCACTCAGCGCTCTGGGCTGGGTGCCAAGGTGGGCATCGGGCACAGCTGGGACTCCACGACCTTTGACCTCTCTTCCAACCCCATTAACCCCGCGATTCGCTTATCACAACACAACCCACTCCTCCCAACTCCCCATTTCTCCCCAAAGGGCCGCGACACCACCCGGGGACCGGGGCCACCGGCAGGGCGTGGGGGACGCGTCCCCCGTGGCGCGGGGGCCGCGGGCACTCACCTGAGAGGCGGCTGGAGAGCTCGGCCGTGAGCGAGGTCATGCCGCCCGCCCTGCCCGGGGAGATGGGCGTGGCGGGGGGCACGGCGGGCGCGGCGATGGAGCCCAGGTACTGGTAGGACTGGTCGTAGGACCACGGCGGGGACGGCTGCACCTGCCTCGTGTCTGCAAGCACAAACACAGCCCGGGCTGCTGGGAACCGCGGCGCTCGGGGACCCCCACCCAGCCCTTGGGATTTGAGCGCCCCGATAATTGAATTTCAGCTCCGCGATCCCCCTCGTCAGGAGAGCTCCAAGAGAGTTGCTTGCTCAAATACTGTCTGTGCATCTGTCATTTTTTATTTTTTTTTTTCCCCTCCACGAAGCTTTTTTGGCTATTTCCCATTAATGGCAGGCAGGAGAAATAACTCAGGGAAAAGCATCAAGCTTTCCAAGGGGAAAAACTGCTCCTGAAGTCTTTGGGGCTGTGTGTTCACAGCCATTTCAGCCAAAAAGGTGCCAGGCAGGGCATCGAGGGGACAACAGTACTGAGCTGTGAGTGTTTCTCTGCAAGGGTGGAAAGAGAGGAAGAAAAACAAGATGGAATTGTATTTATGTGCGTGGGAGAGACAGAGGTGCAGAGTGACACTCCAGAAGTGTCCCCCAGAAGGCAGAGCAAGTGGGTGAACAGGACTCAGGGATTTGAATTCCTCAGCCTTTTGAAAATCCCAGGCTTTCTGAAAGGAGCAGGTATTTTGTGCGTCTGCTTTGGGTACCCTGAAATACAGAAATGTAATTCAGCAGCAGCTGAGATTCAGGAAGCCTTCCTCAAAATCTGTGGCACTGCCAAGCTGAAAATCATGGAATCACAGCGTGGTTTGGGTTGGGAGGGACCTTACAGCCCATCCAGTGCCAGCCCTGCCATGGGCAGGGACACCTTCCACTATCCCAGGCTGCTCCAAGCCCCATCCAACCTGGCCTTGGACACTTCCAGGGATCCAGGGGCAGCCACAGCTCCTCTGGGCACCCTGTGCCAGGGCCTCCCAGGGAACAACTCCTTCCCAAAATCCCATCTATCCCTGCCCTCTGGCAGTGGGAAGCCATTCCCTGTGTCCCGTCCCTCCAGTTCCTGACACCTCAGAGAAACCCCCAAGGGATTCTTTTCTGGCCACAGGAGCAGTTTGGATGAGGTTTGAAATCAGAGGAGCCCAACAGGGAGTTCATCCCACCAGTTCCCTCCACTCTTTTCTGATTATTTAATCTTTGCAGATCAAGCTGGTATTTTTCAGTGTATTAAAATGTCTTATTTTTGTATAAATCAAAGGAATCAAAGAGTTTCCTCCCCCCCTTTACCTAACCAGATTTTTTCCCTATTTTTAGTAAAAACCCTTCTATTTTCTTCAGCTTTAAGGGCATTCTCCTGCAGCTCCATCAAGATAATTGCCTTTATTGAAAGAAACAAATGCTGGATAAACTGCATTCAGATAAATCTGATACCAGCATGGAGGGGAAATTTCAGGGAAGCCTGACATGAGGACTTTGATCTTCCATCAGAAAGCCCATCTGGAAAATATTCTTTTGTTGTTCTTTATGGAGATGAGTTTTACGTTTTGTTTGTTCCATCTGTTTACAAGGCAGGATTTATACAAAACCCCAAGCTTTGAAAAAGCCCCTGGTGAAGTTACAGATTGAACTAAAGCCTTGTCGAGGTTTTTCTGCTGAGTAACGAGTTCAAATTCAGATATTATTAATATTTAATTTTTTTGGTTTTTTGCAGGCAGACTTCCTTCAAAATAAAATCACTGGAGTGTTGGTACAAAAGCAACATCCAATGGCATTAAATGGGCTTCAGGAGGAACAAAAAGAGCACAAAGGGGCAGGATCACTCCAGAGGTGCCTCCCAGGGCTGGGCACAGGGCAGGATCACCCCCTGACCTGCTGGGAATGCTCCTCCCAGTGCACCCCAGGATGGAGGACACCAATGCACAAAGCTGGGTCTTGACTAAAAACCACATAATGACCTAAAAATCTGTGTAGAACATCCAGAAAGAGCCTGGAGATACCTGAGCTGCCTCATCCATTTGCTGTTCTCTGTGACCTCTGGGGCACTCGGAGCAGGGACAGCCGGCCCCAGAGACCCCCTTTATTAACTCCCCATCCCATTAAGCCTTTCTTAAGTGAAGCTTCCAACTACCAATCAATTCTCTGTCTTGGTACCTGTATTCCCAATCCCTGTATCTGCTCCCAAAGGTTCACTTTTTCACTTCAGACTGGTTAAGGAGCTGCAGCGCATTGAGGGATGTTAATCTAGTGCATTATATATGCACACACATGAAAGCAGATTGTGCTGATATCCCCGGGCATCACCTCCCAGTTTTTTAATAATAAGTGGAAAAAAGGATCCCTGGAATAGCATTTTCATGGCGCAGTTTCAGTATAAAGAGGCAGACCCAGCTCCCAGTAAAGTCAAGGTTTGCATTTCCAGCTGCTGGATCAGGGGCCTCAAGCAGCGTTTTATTTTGGGGATATCTGCTTTCCTTCAGTTTTCAGGTTTCCCAAAATTAAACTGGAACGGGTTTGGATTGAACACAGGATCAGGCAACATGAAAAAGCTACAAAGTCCTTCCTGCTTTCCAAATAAAGAGGGGCACGGCCCAGGAGTTGGGAGCTTGGCATGGGAAACCAAAGGGGTTGAAGTTAATTTGGTGAAAAGCTGGTGCAAGTAAGCGGGAGTTGCCTCCCAAATCTGAATATCTGTGAAGAGATTTGCAGGGAGAGCTACTTCAACAACGGGAAATAACAGGGCTTTGGGTCCACACAGTTTTAAACCCAAAACAAGACCCCCAAAATCATTTAAAAGCAGCCCAAAACAACACGAAACCGAGGAAGCCGCTCCAGCCGGTGCCCGATCCTCCCAGCGTTCCTCCCACCAGCGATTACTTTCCATTTCTGCTTTTTATGGTGTGAGAAAACGTATTTAAAACACGAAAACAGCCATTAATTGCACCCAAGCCCCGCAGGGCCAGAATTATGGTGCAATAATTCACACCTCCCTGTGCGCACCCACGAGCTCCCCCGGCCTCTGCCCTCCCGCCCCACAGCCCAGCAAGCGCCGAGTCCCGAACCATCTTTTCGTGCCCCGTCTTGCCCGACCGCCCCGAAAACGTCGCGTTCCCCCCGCGCCGAGCGGCCCTAATGAAAGCCTCATTAAAGCGGCCGCGCGTTGCGCAACCTTCGGGGCTTTGAACAGAGACCTGGGCGGGGGGAAAGAACCAGAGCGGGGCTCGCCTTTCTCGGGGGGCTCGCGGCGTTTTCCCGGCTGTTGTTCCAGCTGCTGTTCCAGCTGCTGCTCCAGCTGTTGCTCCAGCTGTGCCCCGGGGTGCAGTGGCGCGCTGTGGCCGCTGGGTGGCACTGGCGCTCCGTCACCCCCGCGACCCCCCGGGACCCCCCTCCCAACCCGGGCTGGGGCTCCCCCGGGCCATCCCGGCCCTCTGACAGCGCCTCCCGCTTCTTCCCGGCCGGGAATGGCCTCAAGCGCATCCCTGCGGCTCAGCGGGCGGCGGGTATCCAAGAGCAGGGATGCGCGGGAGGCGGGATGGAGTCATGGAATATCCTGAGTGGGAAGGGACCCACAGGATCACCCAGTGCAACCCCTGGCCCTGCACAGACACCCCACCAATCCCAGCCTGTGCATCCCTGGGAGCGTTGTCCAAAGGCTCCTGGAGCTCTGGCAGCCTCGGGGCCGGGACCATTCCCTGGGGAGCCTGTTCAGTGCCCAGCACCCTCTGGGGGAAGAACCTTTCCCTGATCTCCAGCCTGATCCTGCCCTGGCACAGCTCCAGCCGCTCCCTGGGTCCTGGCAGGTCACAGGGAGCAGGGATCGGAGCTGCCCCTCGGGAGGAGCTGCAGCGCCTGAGGACTCTCCCCTCAATCGCTGCTCCAGCGGGACAATCCCAGCGCCCTAAGCCCCTCCTTGGATGTCCCCTCCGGGCCCTTCCCCATCCTCGCAGCCCCAGCGCAGACACACCCGCGTGAATCCAGCCAGACCCGGAGTCATCCTCGCTCAGCAGAACCCGCGTGGGGCGGGAGGGCGAGCACACCCCCGGCGGGCAGAGGAGCCGTGGGACAGGGACACGGAGCATATCCTGGCTCCCGAGGCTGTTGTTGACAGCCAAGCACGAAACGCAGAGTAACCTGAGCCGCTGAATGGTGTCCGTGCCCAGGGGGCTGGGAATAGGGGATATTTAAGGTCCCTTCCAACCCAAACCATTCTGTGATTTTAAGAAGTTCCTTCACCCTCAGATCACAGGGTGATGGGTCAAGACCTCTGTCAGAAGCACAGCACAGCTCCTGAGCTCTCACAGAACATCCTTCTCTCTGTGAAACTGCTCCCGACCAGGGAGGACAGAGAAATCACTGGGACATATAAAGCCCTGGGATGCCATTTCTATGGGATTCTTTTTTGGAGGGGGCACGATGTAAGACACACCTGCGCCTTCCACGGAATCATAAAATCCTGGAATGGTTTAGGTTGGTAAGGACCTTAAGGATCATCTGGTTCCACCCCCTGCCATGGGCAGGGACACCTTCCACTATCCCAGGTTGCTCCAAGCCCCGTCCAACCTGGCCTTGGACGCTTCCAGGGATGGAGAATCCACAACCTTTCTTGAGGGGAAAAAAAAAAAGCTCCCTCCAAAAGCAAACGGTGTCGTGCTGTCAGGCACTGGGAAGCCATAAATCAGCGACTTTCAGTGGGTGATTCACAAACACCAGGTCAGATTTTCCCTTGAGGTCACAGCAAGAATCACCTCCCCGTTTCCCTCCAACAAACAAACCCATCCACACCACGCTGCCTACAAGGAAGCCCTCACAAAAAAAACCCCAAGCTGATTTAAAAAAAAAAAAGCTGAGAATCCCAACCAGGTCACAGGTCCCACAGCAGCCGGGAGCTGCCAGGAAAACCGTGGATGCGGCTCCCGGGAGCGCAGGGAGAGCCGGTTCTCCCCGTGTCACCGCAGGTCAGGCACTGCCGCCCGCTCCCAGCCAAGAGGCGCCGCGTGCCCAAATCCCGGGATGATACAGCATGTTCCTGGAAGCTGCGGCAAGGAGCAGCAGGATGTGAGTCAGGCTGCGGAGCGGGGCGGGGAGGGAGCAGGTACACCTTGGGATCAGCCAGGCTGCCCACCTTCCTTCCACATTCCCACCTTCCACATTCCCACCTTCCACATTCCCACCTCCCCTTCCTGCCGGGCTGCGCTGGCACATCGCCCCTCTGCCTCCGAAGGGACACCTGCTTGAAACCACAACTCCACGGACAAACTGCCTCCTACGAGTGGTTTTTCCCGAGCCAGGACGAGGGGAAGCCGAAGCAGCCCTGAGCGCCGAGCAGTCAATCCACCGCTCTTCACGGCAGTGAAAATCCCCCCACCCTCGGCACGCCGGGATGAGTTGCGAAATCGCTGCTGCTGCTGCCAGACTTTTTTTTTTTTCCCTCTGGAGCTGCAGAAATTTCTGTCAGTCACACGGCACAGAGCCCGAGAGCGGCTCCGCAATTCCTGCCCCGTCCCGGGAAGCGCCGGGCAGGGAGCAGCTGACAGCAGGCACGGGCGGGATGGAAGCTGGGATTAGCTCGGGGGTGTCAAACTCCCGGGCAGGCAGGGAGAGGGAGAGAATCGGCTCCTTAATCGCTCTGAAAGGCTTCTCTGAGTCTGGGATTTGTCCCCCTTCCCCCCCCCCCACCCTGTTCTTTCCCTAGTCTGATTTGCTCATCTTTCCAAAGGGAAACTGTTTTTTATGGTGTGACTTTCCCTTCCCTTGGAGTGCGAGGCAGGAACGGTCTTGACTGGGCTTGTTCATGGAGAGAAGTGTCTTGCCCAATCGAGGAAATGGCCTGTGAGCACACAAATACTCCCTGTACTTTCCTGCTCGGGATGAAGGTGCCAAAAGCTGCCCCCAAAAATCTGGTCTTTCCTCCTTGTCCCCTCTGCCAACGCTTCATTCCCGTCTTTCCCTCTCTTCCCATTTCCTTCCTGCCATGACCTCCAGCCCCAGCAGCTCCAGGTGAAGGGGTGGGAAGCACGAGGGACGGGGAAACGGCGTGGAATGACTCTGACCTACTCTCTCATCCAACATGACTCAATCTCCCTCCCTCCCTCCCTCGGGACCCAGCAAATCCTCAGCAGCACCGTGAGGAAGGTGTGGCAGGTCCCGGCAGCCGAAGGAATTAGTCATTAGCATAAACAAGGGGGACTTTCCGAAGGCCGAGTCCATCCCTGGCGCTGCCAGCGGCCGCACAAGGCCGGGATTCTCGGGCCTCTCAGCGCTGGAACACGAAGAGCTGGAAAATTACAGAGCAAACTGTAAAATTCCACCTTCTCTCCCCGCAGGGTGGTTTCCCTGCAGGTGCCAGGCTGTGGGAAGCGGGGTCACACCACGGAGCCACCCGGAGCACCACAGCCAGGACGGCCCTGGGATCGCCAAGGGGGCTGTGAGCTCTGCTTGGCCCCCCCCAGAAAGTTTACCAAAGCCTCCTCATTCCCACTGGAAGTCCCTAGGAGAGTCCCCTCCTCTCTCTGTGGCCTTGAGAAGCCCTTTTAGATCACTAACAGGTGACAGGGGACACCTGGGAGAACCACAGGGACAGACACGTCGCGTGTCTGGATGTTTTAAGGTGGGGCCGTGGGGTGGAAGAGCCTCCCAAATCCCCAGCTATTCCCTGGAAGAGGGATCACTGGCAGGGACCTCCTACCTCAGTGTTTGCTTTCGTTTTATTTCGCTCTTTCTGTGGTTTTGTGGAGTGTTGCAGAGGCTGGAGAAGTTTCAGAGCCTCTGAAAAAGCCGTGGGATGGGAGAGTGAGGGAGTTTCTCCACGCTAAGGCATCGCACTCCTGAGATGAAAGGGGGAAAATATCAGCCTCAAGCAGAAACCTTTCAAAACAAGGTGGCTGAGGCTGTTGAGCTGAGGTGGGGAAGATTTTTTTTTTTGCCAGCTTTTCTTTAGAAAGAGCTGGCGAGGGAAGGAGGAAAACCAAACGAGGGCATCCCAAAGTGTTTTTTTAAATTTCCTTCACTCTCTTCACACCAGAGTGCTCCTATGCAAGATATCTGGGGATGATATTGAAGGCAGCATGAGAAAGCAACTGTGGATATTTTGGGCACAGGAGAGAGGGAATGAATAGCCCTCAATTTAATGCTGCCTGAAGAGCCGCCTAGAACTGAGTATGCACAGCGTGTCCTAAAGAAACAAGCAGCGTTTTACGGGGTCCCCTAAAAAAAACCCTCTGAGCGCCAGAAGCAGGAAGCGCAGCCGACTGGGAAGAGCGAAAGCTGGGATTTCACAATCCCCCCGCATGTGCTGCCCTAGCAGGTCGGTCCGGTGAGACACAAACCATCCCGAGCCAGCAGCCTCCTCCTCCTCTCGGCGACCCGGCGGGGCTTTGTGGGCAAATCCGAGCCGTGTCCTGCGCTATCTCTGAGCTGGGACGGCGGGGAATCGGGGACAGGGACCCCAGGGATGACGACAAGGATGTCACCCCCGGCCCCGCTGTGCCCAGCCCGGAGGTGACAGCAGCACCCCTCTGCCCGCTGCCCAGCGCCTCGGGAGCTGCTGCTGGGAGGGCACAGGGACGAGGGATGGCAGCTCGCTGCTCCCTCCTCGTCTCCCTAAATCCACAGGGAGCAATCCAACCTCTCCGAATCCGGAGGGGAATCACCCGGGCCCTGTGGGAGCTTCCCTTGTGTGCCAAACCCCGCCGGGTAACAGCTCCTGTCCCCCCCGTGCCCTCCCCAGCCCTCCGCTGCTCCACATCCCACACGCTGCCCTCTTCGCCTTTCCCTGAGCCGCTCCAGGCACGGGAATGCCTCCCAGCTCGTTCATTCCTTGATCCCCGCGCTGCCCCCCGAGGAATTCCCGGGAAAGCTGGAGCACGGGGAAGGCCAGGCTGGGGTTCAGCGGAGCTGAGTCAGAGCACGTGAGAATTCCCTGGTGTCACCCCGGCAGGGAAAGTTCACCTGGAACAACAGCTCGGGGGAGATTTATCTGCTTTGTGCCGCTTCATTCGCATCCTCAGCTCGACCTGCAGCGCCGGGCTCAGGTGAGTGAGCCCAGCCTGCCCCGGGCAGGTAAATCATGCCCCGGGAGCACAGACACTCGCCTTGGTAATCGTGCACCGAGCGTAATCACGCCGTCTCCCGCCGTCCCAGCTCCCGGGGGAGGATTCATCCCACCTGAGAGCTCCCCAGAGGAGCTGTCTGCCTCTGAGCTACCCGTCTAGACTCCAGACTTCGTTGCCAGCAGGGCAGAGCAGACACTCGTGGGGTTGAAGTTGTTTCACCCTAAGGGAGACACGGCAGCCCAGCCAGGAGGGTGAATCAGAGCCCAGAACAGCTGTTTTTCTCCTCGATGGCAGAGATACCGGATGGCTGTGTCAGACACACACACACACGCGGCTGCAGCTCACTGAAACAATGCCCAGCCCCGTTACACCTCAAAAGCTTCTCTTTCACGGGGTGAAGAAAGACCAAAGGAAACGGAGAGATGCTTCCCGAGCCAGCACCTGGAAGTCGCACTGAGTCACTATGTGCAGACATATGATTAAATCATGGAATCCTGGAATATCCTGAGTTGGAATAAACCCACAAGGATCATCCAGTGCAACCCCTGGCCCTGCACAGACACCCCACCAATCCCAGCCTGTGCATCCCTGGGAGCGTTGTCCAAAGGCTCCTGGAGCTCTGGCAGCCTCGGGGCCGTGACCATTCCCTGGGGAGCCTGTTCAGGGCCCCAGCACCCTCTGGGGGAAGAACCTTTCCCTGGGATCCAGCCTGACCCTGCCCTGGCACAGCTCCAGCCTCTCCCTGGGTCCTGGCAGGTCACAGAGAGCAGGGATCGGAGCTGTCCCTGGTGAGCTCTGCCCTCAGTGTCCTCTGCTCCAGCTGGACAATCCAAGTGCCCTCAGCTGCTCCTTGGATGGCCCCTCCAAGCCCTTCACCACCTTCCACTATCCCAGGGTGCTCCAAGCCCTGTCCAGCCTGGCTTTGGACACTTCCAGGGATGGGGCAGCCACAGCTTCTCTGGGCTGTCACGAGTTCCTGTCACAGTAGAACATTCCCTCGCTCTGTGTCTACGTTTCAAGACAAATACGGGGCTGAAATTCCTCAAGCTCCTTGGACGCGTTATTCCCACTGGAAAATCAATGCCTTGAAAAATAAGCAGAGTGGAATGAAGAAGATTCTGCAGTCCCCTGGGTGACAAACAGGTGAACACAACGTGGCCTCAGGTACCTCCCAGGCAGCTCCTGATGATGTGAACTAATTACTCCTCAGTTGAGTCCTTTAGCCCACAGATAAACAAAAAAGTCCTCATCAATCTCTTCTTTTCCACTTTCACTGCTCCCTCCTCTTTTTCGGCATGAAAGCAGTGGAAGGAAAAAACTTGCTCTCTGGAGCTTACAGCCATTTTATCCCCCACCAAACACTGACCTTGATGTGAACTAATTAGGATTGCAATAGATTATTAATAGGGGTGGGTAAGGTGGAGTTTTGTCAGTATAAAAGGGGCCTTTGAAGATAACAGCCATTTCCACTTTCATGATCCCATCCCAAGTGCTCAGAAGAAAGCCTATAAACTAATAAAGGAGAATTCATCCAGGGGCACCGAGTCACCCCCCAAACCCTTATTCAGGATGGCAAACGAAATCTGCTCGGATTCTTTTAAATTCCATCACAGATCAGGATTAAAAAAGAACTCCTGGTAATAAGCAGATCTCTGATGATCTAAAGACAACCTGGTTCATTTTATTGACTTAGAGGAAGTAAGTGACATATCAAATGCAACCTTCATACTTGAACAGCTGAGGTCACCTTGAGAAAAATGATACCGAGCCCCGTGGTACGAAACCTCTCTCCAGAGTGCAGCTTTGATTTACAAGGTGAAGTAAGGTCTTCTCCATGTGAGCATCTATTTGTCAAGGCACTTTGACTGAGAACCAGGCAGGGATTAGTTTTTAAAAGGTGACTGAGGAACTGTTGCTCGTTATGGTCCTAAACTAAACCAGACTTGTTGAAAGCTCTCCTAAAGGATCTGCTCCCCGAAACCGTCAGGCTGGGCTCGGGGAGATCTGCAGAACCCAGCTGGAAAATGAGTCAAGCCCAGAAGTATGTGCTGAAAGCCCCAGCTCAGTGGCTTGTCAGGGACATTCGGGCCAGAAATACATTTAAAATACCATTTATGAAATGCTTTGCTTCCTCTCTGAAATCCCCTGGCACTCGGCGTGCAGCTGAGGAATGCAGCATCCCGTTCCTCCCGACCTGTGGCCACGGAAGGTGTCAGCGGGACATCTCCCTGATCCCCCTGGATCAGAGAGGCTGGAGGAGCCCAGCCAGGGCAGGAAGGATGGAAAGGAAGGTAAAGACTCATCTCCATGTTCAACCCTTTGCCACAGGTGTGGGATAAGGGCTCAAGACACGCACTGGGTCCAGCTCGGCTTGAACATCTGCTCTGCTGGACGTACGGAAACATCCTCTGCTGGATGTCATGGAATCACAGAACATCCTGAGCGGGAATAAACCCACAAGGATCACCCAGTCCAACCCCTGGCCCTGCACAGACACCCCACCAATCCCAGCCTGTGCATCCCTGGGAGCGTTGTCCAAAGGCTCCTGGAGCTCTGGCAGCCTCGGGGCCGTGCCCATTCCCTGCCCCGAAAAGGGGGGATACACCTGTGCTACCTGTCAGTGGTGCTGGGAGGAGACCTGGGGGACCCTGCTGATATCCCAAGTCCCAGACATGTCCCTGCCCCTTCTCCTGGAGTAACTTTTCCTTGGGGGCTTGGGACAAGCAGACAGAATCCCAAAATCCCTGAGGCTGGAAAAGCCCTCCCAGCCCATGCAGTCCAAGCTGTGCCCGATGCCCACCTTGTCCCCCAGCCCAGAGCACTGAGTGCCACGGCCAGGCCTTCCTGGGACACCTCCAGGGATGGGCACTCCAAACCTCCCTGGGCAGCCCCTGCCAAGGCCTGGCCACCCTTTCCAGGGAGAAATTGCTCCTGGTGTCCAACCTGAGCCTCCCCTGGCCCAGCTCGAGGCCGTTCCCTCTCCTCCTGTCCCTGTTCCCTGGGAGCAGAGCCCGACCCCCCCTGGCTGCCCCCTCCTGTCAGGAGCTGTGCAGAGCCAGAAGGTCCCCCCTGAGCCTCCTTTTCTCCAGGCTGAGCCCCTTTCCCAGCTCCCTCAGCCGCTCCTGGTGCTCCAGCCCCTTCCCAGCTCCGTTCCCTTCCCTGGACACGCTCCAGCCCCTCCAGGTCTCTCCCGCAGGACCCAGAACTGGACCCAGCCCTGGAGGGGGCTCAGCACAGAGGGACAATCCCTGCCTTGCTTGGAAGGGACTGATCAGAAACTTTCACTGCTTCCCTTAATTTCGTGTCGCTACATCCCGCTCCCAACCCCTGGTCTGTGTGCAGGTAGGTGTGACCAGCAAGGGTGGAGTAAGGAATAACAGCGCTGAAGGAAAATTGTAATCCTGTACAGAAAAGAAGTGTCAACACATGTCAAATGTTGCAAAATGTCCCGGTGTGGAAGGAATAAAGTAATTCCCAGTCTTAACCAACAAAGCACTGTTGTGTTGCCAGGCTGAGGAACATTTCTTTTTTGGAACGGGAAAAGTGGGGTGTTTTATCCAAATAACAGTTTCACTTTGTGTATTAAAACAACCTAAAAATTGACCTTTAGATGCCAAACACTTCTGGACAGCTTGAAAAATGCAGCTTGCTAAAATCTCTTTTAAACACAACCCTGTGAGCAGCCTGTCTGCTCAGGAATATCCTGGAAAATTATTGTTCTCCGTTAGCACTTCTGAACCTCTGAAACATCAAAAAGTTTTTAGAAACTCAGCTGAACACGGCTGAGCTGCCCCGAACGTGCTGAGCTGGGCAGTTCTGGGCAGCTGTGGCAAGGAGAGTCACAAGTCATCATCATGAGTAAAAGGAACTTTTCCCCCATTTAAGAAACGAGCTCAAAGCTAAACATAATCTTGATATGTAAGCAAATGTTAAATAATTATTTAAACAAGAAGGAGACCACATATTTTTACACTTAACGTAAAAATCCAGTGTAATGGCAAAAAACCCAAGGTTACTGCAGATTAAAAACTGTTGACTTGGTCAGGGGAGAAAAAAACCTTCAGAAATCGCCAGAATTGAAATATTTTTTTTTTTTCACCGCCTACATTTCCACAATTAAAAAAAATCAGCGCCATTTGGGAACGATTACTTTGAACCCATCCAAAATCATACATTTGCTGCTGTTGTTCTGCGGTTGTTGATATTTTTGAGGCCGACAGAGAAACAAAACCAAGGGGAAAGAAAAGAAAAAAAATAAAACCACCAAGCCCATTCATTTATTTGTGCAGCCCTTGAGTCTGTTTACATTAATTCGCCGCATTACTCATTTTTTCCCCACCGCGATCCCGAAAACCATCTCTGAGCCGCGCTCACGGGAATCCAACAGGAGGGGGTTTATTTATCCCCCATCCTCACCCCCTCACCGAGCCACGCTGAACCTCCAGATGAGCTGCTGGTCAGAGGCAAAACCAGACGATTCCCCAGGCAAACGCTGGAAGGATCGGGGCCCCGAGGCACAAACGCTCTTTGGGAAGGCTGGGAGAGCCATTCCTGCCCCACGCGAGCCCAGCGGTGCTGGAGAGCGGCCACCGGTGGACTGGGAGCGAGGATTGGAGGGGAGAGATAAAATCGAGCTCCTGTCTGCAGTTCAGCACCTCGGGGCCTTTCCCTGGCTTCCCGAACAAAGGCGTGCCGGTGCCAGCAGCGGGAGCTTTGCCATCTGCCTCCGTGCTCGCTCCTCGCAGAGTTCATCGTTTGTTTTCCCGCTGAAGATCCCCCCCGGACAACGTGGGGGCAGATCCTCGGTGAGGAGAGCAAGGATGATTTGTGTTGGCCAAAAAAGTTGTGTTTTGGTTTAGTCCCGACCCTTTCCAGGCTCGCTGGGTGTGAGCTGGGTAGAGGTGGCTCGCACTCTCCTCTTTCCCTTCCTCCTCTCCTGCTCAAGCAGGTGTTTGGGGGCAAAGAATGGAGGCTGCAGTAAGAATTACACAGTCAGGGAATCCCAGGATCCCTGAGGCTGGAAAAGCCCTCCCAGCCCATGCAGTCCAAGCTGTGCCCGATGCCCACCTTGTCCCCCAGCCCAGAGCACTGAGTGCCATGGCCAGGCCTTCCTAGGACACCTCCAGGGATGGGAGCTCCAGGCCATTCCAAGGCCTGACCACCCTTTCCAGGGAGAAATTGCTCCTGGTGTCCAACCTGAGCCTCCCCTGGCCCAGCTCGAGGCCGTTCCCTCTCCTCCTGTCCCTGTTCCCTGGGAGCAGAGCCTGACCCCCCCTGGCTGCCCCCTCCTGTCAGGAGCTGTGCAGAGCCAGAAGGTCCCCCCTGAGCCTCCTTTTCTCCAGGCTGAGCCCCTTTCCCAGCTCCCTCACTGCTCCTGGGGCTCCAGCCCCTTCACCATTCCTGTGTAATTTCCCTACATTACAGAATAGACGGAAAAACACCTGCCCAGGACAGGTCTGCAGCCCCTGCCTCCCTCGGCCACCAGCTCTCAACAGGAGGAACGACACAACAGAAAGGGCAGGAAAAGGTTCTTAAACATTCCAGTTTCCACAGGATGCACCTCTAAGGCATCTGTGCCACAGAACTGGAGGACGGAGAGTGGATGGAGGGGGACCACAAGGGCAAAGATGACCAGCCAAGGCAAATATCTGACATTTAACCTAAACCTACTCTCAGATTAAAGCCATTCCCTCATCCTGTCGCTCCATTCCTTCTAAATACTCTCTCTGCATCTTTCCTGCAGGCTCCACTCGGGTTTGTAAATACATTTTCCATGAAAAAAAGAGGGACACGCTCCGTCCCACCACTCATGAGGAGACAGCGCTTCCTCAGCCCTCCCTTTATTTTTCCCCCTCCCTCCCACGTGAGAAGCCAGCGGGCCGCTCGGTGGAGGTGCGTGCAACAAGGCCCCCATTGTCTCCGCCAGGTGCCAGGCTGGGGCTGGTGCGGTGCCAAGGAGCCCTCGCTGGCAGCGCCAGCCCCGCCAGCCGCAGGCACGCTCCAAACACCCCGGAGCCCCCGAGAGTCCGCAATCCCACACGCTCCACAGTCCCACAGACTCTGCAATCCCACAGACTCCACAATCCCAGAGACTCCACAGTCCCACAGACTCCACAGTCCCACAGACTCTGCAATCCCACAGACTCCACAATCCCAGAGACTCCACAATCCCACACACTCCACAGTCCCACAGACTCCACAATCCCAGAGACTCCACAATCCCAGAGACTCCACAGTCCCACAGACTCCACAGTCCCACAGACTCCACAATCCCACACACTCCACAGTCCCACAGACTCCACAATCCCAGAGACTCCACAATCCCAGAGACTCCACAGTCCCACAGACTCCACAGTCCCAGAGACTCCACAATCCCAGAGACTCCACAATCCCACAGACTCCACAGTCCCACAGACTCCAGAATCCCAGAGACTCCACAATCCCACAGACTCCACAGTCCCACAGACTCCAGAATCCCACAGACTCCACAATCCCAGCCCTCAGACACAACATAAATCAGCACGGGATGGCCCAGCCAACCCTCAGCTCCCTGGGCAGACGCCTGCAGACCGTCTGCGCTCGCCAGGCCCGGCCTCTCGCGCTCGTTGGAAGCGTTTATTATTATTATTTTTTATTTTTTTCACACAGAGATGAGAGGCTGGGTGGAGCAGCCGGCTCAGACACATTCCCTTTCGCCCCATCTTGCCCCGACAGCCCTCCTGTGCCGGCTGGTTGGAGGCAGCCCGCCTCGTAAAGGCGCTTTATTTTATTCCGAGTGCAGGAGGGGAAGGAATTACATCTCGGGGAAGTGTTTAATGTACAAATACAGGGATCACGTGGAGGAGCGCTCGGCAGGCACCACCCTCCCGAAACAAAACCGGGCCCTGCCAGGGGACGTGGGGAGGCTCTGAACATGATCAAACAAGCACAGGGATTAGCACAGCTGCTCTGCTTTGCTCTCCTTCTCTTCTCTCTTTCTTTCTTTCTTCCTTCACAGGGATCTCTCCACCCCCTCGGGCCTGCTGACCCACAGACGCCCCGCTGGGCTGACTCCTGCAGCTCCCAGGCTGGTCCCTGTCCCCATCCCAAGGCAGGGGGACATGGAGGCTGGAGATCCCCCTGGACACAAGAGCCTGGCACAAACAGCCAGGGATGGGTTACACTCACCTGAAATGTCTCCCACCCTTTTCATAAAATCCCTGAGGCTGGAAAAGCCCTCCCAGCCCATGCAGTCCGAGCTGTGCCCGATGCCCACCTTGTCCCCCAGCCCAGAGCACTGAGTGCCACGGCCAGGCCTTCCTGGGACACCTCC
>VZRJ01005102.1:34679-84111 GCA_013397565.1 Ptilonorhynchus violaceus
ACCCAGCCCTGGAGGGGCCTCAGCACAGAGGGACAATCCCTGCCCTGCTCCTGCTGGACACAATTCCTGATCCAGGCCAGGGGCCATTGCCCACCTGGGCACCCCTGGGCTCGTGTCCAGCCCCTGCAGCAGCACCCCCAGGCCACTTTCCCAGCGCTCCTTTCCAGGTAAACACAAACGTTCACTCCTATGATGTGTGGCACAGCAGCAGTTGTTTGCTGGTGGATTCCTTCCCCCATGCACTAATTAATACTGAATTCAAATTTCAAATTGCAACCGGTTTTGCATGGAAAATTGCTCATGTTTATGGAGGGCTCAGGGATATCAAAGGCGCTGTTCTTTTGAGCAGTTATTCACATGCCGGGTTGCAGAATGAGGAGCATTGTTTGGACTTGGGATTTTGAAAATGAAATCCACCCTTATGCAATGAGAGCTGGAAGCATCAGCAGCGCTGCCCTTGCTCAGCCAGCTGTAAATCATCCTGAATCAAGAGCTACCTTGCACTAAATGTTGTCTGTCCTGCAGGCCAAAGGATGCAGCAATCCACAGAAACATTTCTGGATGCAAAGGAATTTTGGTGTCATTTTTTTGTTGGCATTGATCACCTGAATTTAATGTGCAACAAGCTGAGAGAGCCTAAACTGGCCAAGTCATATATAAAAGCACTGATTGTTGTAATTAAACATGCAAAAGGCTAAGAAAAATTGGGATTGTTCAGCCTGGAGAAGAGAAGCTTTGGGATCACCTCATTGTGGCCTTCCCGGACCTAAAGGAGCTGACAGGAAATGTGGAGAGAGACAATTCCCAAGGGATGGAGGGACAGGACAAGGGGAATGGCTTCCCACTGCCAGAGGGCAGGGATAGATGGGATATTGGGAAGGAATTGTTCCCTGGGAGGGTGGGGAGGCCCTGGCACAGGTTGTCCAGAGAAGCGGTGGCTGCCCCTGGATCCCTGGGAGTGTCCAAGGCCAGGCTGGATGGGGCTTGGAGCAGCCTGGGATAGTGGAAGGTGTCCCTGCCCATGACAGAGGTGGAATGGGATGATCTTTAAGATCCCTTCCAAATCCAAACCATTCCATGACAGAGGACGCAAACTCCAGTGGTTTCTCTTCCAAAGTGTGCCCAGTGATCCAATCCCATTTTTGGGCACCTCACCAAAGACATTCCAAACATCTCTTTTTCCAGCTATCCAGGCTCCCTGAAAGTGCCTGAAGTTGAGCACCAAACCCTGGAAACTCTCAGAATTCCCTCATCTTGAACCGAATATTTGGCCCAACACCGAAAACCAAGGAAACTTCTGACACATCCCTGGCCATTCCTCGTTGGAAATCAAGCCCAACCTGAGGAGCGCCAACCCCCCATTTTTTAACGGCCCTATTTAATATCCTTTTGTTTCCCGATGCTTTTAAGAGAAGAGTTGTCCAAACAGACTGGAGATGGTCAGACGGAGCCTGTTTGATTACCTGATGTGCACTTCCCCAGCCCGTGGATTGCCTCACCGAGCTCATCCAAGCCCATTGTTCCCCGCCCGTGAACAGCCTCCGTTTGCAGGGGTCACAACGGAGTGAACACACAGGGAAAAACTCGTAAAGAAGTTTGCTTAGGGTGTTCTGTGTACTCAGCCACATGAAAGGAGCCCTGTGAGCCCTCTCACCACGTGGGATCGTGAGGGAATGATCCTCGTTTGAGGCAACATCTTGTTAAAGGCATGGCAGACGGGGCATGTCTGCACCTGAGGCTGGGAAAGGAGCCCCCACGTGGATAAATCCCAGAATCCTGGAATCACCGAGGTGGGAAAAGCCCTCCCAGCCCATGCAGTCCAAGCTGTGCCCGATGCCCACCTTGTCCCCCAGCCCAGAGCACTGAGTGCCACGGCCAGGCCTTCCTTGGACACCTCCAGGGATGGGAGCTCCAGGCCATTCCAAGGCCTGACCACCCTTTCCAGGGAGAAATTGCTCCTGGTGTCCAACCTGAGCCTCCCCTGGCCCAGCTCGAGGCCGTTCCCTCTCCTCCTGTCCCTGTTCCCTGGGAGCAGAGCCCGACCCCACCAACAGCTGAACTCTGGAGATGCTCCATCAGTTTTTGAGGGAAAAGAACACCCTCAATTACAAAATCCAAGTGGCATCTTCTGGCACCCGGGCAGCACCAGGTGAAGAAGGAGCTGCTTTCAGCGGGTGTTTGTTTTTAGGGTAAGGAGCCCTTATTTGTTTTTTGTTTGTTTTATTTACCACGGAAGGTAATTTGAGCTGTGGTTATCAAAACATGGCATGTTCTGCCAAGAGGGGATTAAGGAGGAGAATGCTGTGGAAAGAAGCTGGGTTTGTCAGTGAAGAACTCAGGGAGATTTTATTTGCCAGAGTTTTGCAATCAGAGCTTTTAATCTCCCTCACAACTGGGACATTCAAAGGCCGAGAATATCCTTTGAGGGCCAGTGGGGAATAACCCCAAACCCGAGAAAACTTCAAGTGCTGAAAAGCTCTCAAACACATGACCATGTGCTGCCATCCAAAGTTCAGAATCATGGAATGGTTTGGGTTGGAAGAGACCTTAAAGATCATTTGTTCCACCCCCTGCCATGGGCAGGGACACTTTCCACTATCCCAGGCTGCTCCAAGCCCCGTCCAACCCAGCCTTGGACACTTCCAGGGATCCAGGGGCAGCCACAGCTTCTCTGGGCAACCTGTGCCAGGGCCTCCCCACCCTCTCAGGGAACAATTCCTTCCTAATATCCAATTTAAACCTGTCCCTTGGGCAGGCAGAGACATTTGCTTTAAACATCTCCAGAATGAGATGATTACAGGTGAGATTAACCTTGGGAAAGAGGAGCAGTGAGCCAGATTAAGGTGTTTCCACGGGAAAGGAAAAGCCCCAGGAGACAGGAATGTCCCCTGAGGTAGAGCTGGACCATCCTGGGAGATGCTGCTCCAGAAATGAGGAGAAGAGCAGGCAAAGGCTCCACCTCGGAGGGGTGAGAGAGCTAAAGGAGCAAGGAGCGAGCCCAGGGAATTCTCTGGGAGCCTCCTGGCAGGCACAGGATTGCTGCCCTGGGTCAGAGGGCAGCTCCACTTTCCCAAGGACATAACGGGGAAGGGACCTGGGCTCGGGGAGTGGGAGGTGATCCAACAAAACAAAGCAGAAGGAAGCAGCCAGCAAGTCAAAAACTGAACTGGGAGTGCTTGTCCCTGCCTGCCAGCTGCTCTCAGCATCCATCAGCTCTCCCGTGGTAAAAGACATGGACTGATTAAGGAAAAATAAAACTGTGTCTGGGCACGAGCTGCCAAATTTTAGAGCTGCCTAAAGGTTCAGTGAGAGGGATTTCCAAAGGCAGCTCCGTAGCTGGGACTGATTTTGCCATGGTTTAGGTGCCTGGGCACCAGGAAAAATCCTCCTAGGACACCTTTCTGCTTCCTGAGTTTTCCTAAATGCTCTGTTAAAAAAATCAAACTCTCAGTAACCTCCCAGAAGAATCACAGAACAAACCACAGATCTCTCAACTTCTCGATTCCTGCAGGAAAACCAAGATTTCCCTTTTGTTATTTCAAGTCCTCCTTGAGGACGCTCCTCACGGTGGAAAAAATGTGGGGAAAAAAGCAGATTTAAAATTTGTTTTGAGCAGAGATGTTGCTTGGGGACTGAGAACATATTTGTTGTTTTATCTGCTGCTTTTTTAATCTCAGGAAGTGCCAGGAAGCTGGAATATGAAGATTGGTATCTTTTAAATATATCGACACCTGGAAATGTTGTGGATTAACCAGCATTACATAACTCTTTCCATTAGTGCCTTAAGTTGATGGAAAAGCTAAACAATTTCAAGCCTTTTTTTTTTTTTCCAAGGTGAGTGTGAGGAGCCCAGGGAGGCTCTTGAGCAAGGCTGGGGCCCTGGAACTGGGAATGCTGCCTGGAACGAGGGCAGGTGTTGAGGAATTGGATCCTCACCTCGCTCTGCCCTGAGCGGGAAGAGAGGGAGAAGGGACAAATCTGTGGCTGAAGGGAAGGAATCCTGGAGGAGCTGGACAGATCCCAGTGCTGGAAAGGTGGCTGAGCCTTCACCACAGGTGGGATTTGTCCAGGGAACTGCTGAGGACCTGGAGGTCCCCGTGGGAGTAAAGGAGCACTGGGAATTTGCAGGCAAAGGTTTTGTCTTTTCACTGGGATACAACAAAGAGCTGAGACTCATGGAATGGTTTGGGTTGGAAGGGACCTTAAAACCCATCCAGTCCCACCCCCTGTCACGAGCAGAGACATCTTCCACTATCCCAGGCTGCTCCAAGCCCCGTCCAGCCTGGCCTTGGACACTTCCAGGGATCCAGGGGCAGCCACAGCTTCTCTGGGCAACCCGGGCCCGCGCCTCCCCACCCTCCCCGGGAACCATTCCTTCCCAATATCCATCTAACCCTGCCCTATGGCAGTGGGAAGCCATTCTCTGTGTCCTGTCCCTCCATGCCTTGTCCCAAGTCCCTCTCCAGCTCTCCTGGAGCCCCTTTAGGCCCTGGAAGGGGCTCTGAGGTCTCCCTGGAGTCTTCTCCAGGTGAACAGCCCCGGCTCTCCCTGGCTCCAGAGCAGAGGAGAAGATCCCCAACATTCTCCTGCCTATCCTGGAGAATTAAAACTCTCTTGGATGAAGTCAGTGCAGACAATTGACTGAATGGAAGGAAAGAGGGGCCTGGAGAGCAGCTCCTGGGCCCTGCAGCCCAGCCCAGCCACACCTCGTGCTCTGCACTCACAGAGCAAGATCCATCTTAAATTCCATCTTCCTGTCTCTTACAGGCCCCTGGAAGACACCCAGAGCTGCTCTGATCCTTAGGAACCGTCTCCCAATTTCCAGCCTCAATTCACTGATGGCCAATTTACAGGACAACAGCTTGTCCTGGAGCCAGCACCGGCCTCCAGCACAAATGGTTCTGCTCCCTCCTGGATGCTGAGCCTCTCTGCCGTGGTTAATGACTGTAATTATCCTTCCTCTCTTCCTTTATTCTGGAAAACTGAATCCACCTGGCTCTGCCAACCCCTCCTTTAAATCAAAGCCCTGATTCCTCTGCGTATCCCACCTCTGTTGTCTCAACTTGGCCAAACTGCTCTGCCTCCAGTTCCTCCCAGGGGAATCTCCCAGGGAAAAGAGGACGTTTCTCATGACAGACAGGAGGAATTCCCCAGGCTGCTGCTGGGTGTCACCACCCTCTGCCAAAGCCTTGGCACGGATGACGTGTGACAGTCACAGGATTTTATCCCTGTCAAAATTAGTCCTTGGAGAGGACCCAAAAATGGCACTGCAGACTTTACAAATCCAATGGAAGACGTGGCTCCTGCTGCACGGAGCCTTTTTCCACACGGGATGAAGTGACTGAGTAAAAAAGGATGCTGAGGGTCAGAGGCAAGAACAAACGGAGAAATATGTGATATATAATAATTAGATCATAACTGCAAGTTATCCAGTTCTGCTACGCATATCTTATAGGATCATGGAAAGGTCTGGATTGGGAGGGACCTCAAAGATCATCCCATGGGCAGGGACACCTTCAACTATCCCAGGCTGCTCCAAGCCCTGTCCAACCTGGCCTTGGACACTTCCAGGGATGGGGCAGCCACAGAGATCATCTTTAGGGTCCCTTCCAATCCAAACCATTCCACAATTCCATAAAATAGGAGGTTTATCTATAGGTTTGTAGTAGGGGGTGTGAAAAAGCAGGGATTTTTCCCTGGAATGCAATTCCATCGGACAGAGTGCCAGGGGAATTGTTGTGCGTGCGCCAATCCAGCCCACGTGCTCATGTGCTCGTCGGTTTGGATGCAAACTGCTTCAGGACAGGACAGATGGACACCGGGATGGATCTGCAGCTGGTGACACTGAGAAAGTGCTCCTTAAAAAAGGAAAACCGTGGAGAGTCTCATGGAATTACATATAAATATAATCTGCTGAGTAACAGTTGCAAATCCAAGACACATCCTGCACTCTCAAGGAAAAAATATTTCTCCCTATAAAATTCCCTTTTTTTGATAGAGCCAGTTGGATCCTTGCCAGCTCAACAGATTTGGTTGGCAAAATATTTTTGGAAAGCATCACCATTTCCACAAACTTCCTGAGGCTGTGGCACTCCAGCTCTGGGTCTACACCACGGGGTGGCTTCAACTCCTTCCTTTTCTCCACACTGGAGTGATTTGGTGGCTCCTGGCATCGGATGGAGTGGAAAGGAGGGAGAGAATTTCTCCCCCTCATCCAGAGTGGGCTCCTGGGGTAAATTCCCAGTCCAGGAGAGAGGGGAGCTCCACTGAAGGGGATATTCCCTGATCAGTGACAGGATGGACATGATGTGGCTCATAATGGGAAAACCCTCTGGGGGTGGAGAGAACATCCAAAAGTGCTGGATCCAGGGAGTTTGCAGCCCTATCCAGGGGAGGAAGGAGCAGAGCCGATAGGAAAAGTGCCAAGCTCAGGCAGCATTGGCTGCACATTCCAGGGGGTGTGTTTTGGGATGAGGAGGTCAGGTTTTAATCCATTGGGAAGGGCATTAACCCACGTGCTGGGTTAAAGGCAGGGAGACACCAACATATCCAAAGGGAACGGAAATCTATGGCATTTAACACATTGCACGACGGGAGGAGCCGGCAAATCCCTGATCCTGGGAGGCTGTGGATCCAGATTCCCAAAAATGCCCAAAAACTGGCACTTTGCACCATCAAAATGTGGTGACAGAGTGACAACCCCACCAAACCCCCTCTGAAACGCCTCAAATCCCTCTGATTCTACCAATCCACAGCTTAACAAGTGGAAATATTAAAAAACCAGGGGCCGATCCAGCCGGAGAAGGAACAAAGCCGTTGGAATTCCCTGAGTTTTCCACGTTGCCCTTGACTCCCCTCCTGCCTTTCCCCGCTTCCTGGGAACCCTGATAAAGCGGGGCTGTTTTTTTTTTTTTCCCGTGGAGCAAGATTCCGATAGCGAGGACCTTGAAACGTCTCCGGAACAAAGCGCGGAGCACCTGGAGGAACACGAAAGGGGCCGGCTCGGAACAAAACCGCCCCCCGGTCCTCGCGCGCCGTGCGGAATTCAAAGGGCTGAGCTTGAAATGATCTCCCCCTGCTCTGCTTTCGGGCCTGAAAGCTTCGCTTCCAGATCTGTCAGCACTTTTATGGCAGCCTCTCGTTTCCAGGGATTTTAGGTTTGGTCATAAAAAAGCGCGGTCCCAGGTGAAACTTCGCGGGTAAGGTTACAAAAAGTGTTTTTGAAAAAGCAAACTCAGGTGTTTTCAGGCTGTAAAAGCCTAAAAAAGAAGCAGAAGTGCGTGGCTTAAAGTGATTATTATTTTTTTTTTCTGCCCTTATTTATTTTTTAAACCTATGGGTGATGAATAAATCCCCAGGTGGAAACATCCAAGCTGTTGGAAAAGAGTCGAGAACATTCAAGGCCGGGTTGGATGGAGCTCTGAGCCGTCCCTGGTTGGACTGGATGGTTTTTTAAGGTTCCTTTCCAGCCCAAACCATTCTGTGGTTCTGTGATTCTGTGCACATTATTTTGGGCTAATTTAAAAAAATTAAAAAGTGGAAGTTATTTAATTGCACCTGGTTTTGGATGATATTCCTAACCCCATTTATTTATGCAATTTATTAACTCCACATCAACGCCACCAAAAGAATCCTCTTGGCCTGGGGACTTGCACATTTCAAATATTTCTGTTGGCCCTACAAAAAAATTCCACTGTACAGGAACTTTATATTCCTATTTATGTAAAACCCCTGAATTACAGATCTACCCACTCTGGTTAACATTAACCACTGTAAAATTAGGGATTGTGGATTTACTGTCTTAATACATAGATATATATATTTATATTTATTATAAATATAAATTCAAGGGGTCTAACTGTTTTCTTTCCCTCTCAGCACAAAGTTGAGGTCGGATCTTTCACGGACTCTCCTTTTTCTGAGCGTGGAGGTCAAAGCCTTTGACATTTTACACTCGGTCCCGGCACAAAGCAACCTCTCAACCTGAACCATGTGTGGTGGGAGCTTTTCCTCCCCTCCCGCTCCCCTTTGCTCTGGGAATTGGCCATGGTCAAAACTTCCAAGGGAACAGGTGGAGCCGTGTCCCTCCCTGTGATATGAAAGAAGCAGAAAACTCGATTAAAGCGATTTATGGGCTCTGAACTGGCTGGGATTTTGTGTCCACGACACCAGAGGCTCTCTGCTCCCATTCAGGACTTGGTAAAATGGGAAGTTAAAATTAACCTCAATCCTTTTCTAGATGAAAACCTCAACAAATAAACAGCGGTTCAGTGGCACAGCAACCTGGCCCTTTAAATCCAAGAACTGCTCTGAGATGTCTGGTTTAGTTCTGGGTTTTTTTTTTTAAAGAAAAGATAAGTGGGTTTGGATGAATGGAGGAGAAACTTGTGGCTCCTACTGGTGTGAGTTAAAGCAAAGTTTAAGGACACTGCTTGGAATTGAGCAATGGATGGGGGGGTTCTGTTTTATAAAAGTCACTTGGTGCTCTCTTCAGTGAGAAAGTTTCACTTAAAGTGTTTGAGGATGCAGGGATGGGCAGGAAGGTGTGGAATTGGGATATTCGCAGGTGCTTTGGTTTTCATGGAATCACAGAATGGTTTGGGTTGGGAGGGATCTTAAAGCCCATCCAGTTCCACACCTTCCACTATCCCAGGCTGCTCCAAGCCCCACCCAGCCTGGCCTTGGACACTCCCAGGGATCCAGGGGCAGCCACAGCTTCTCTGGGAATTTCATGCCAGGGCCTCCCCACCCTCCCAGGGAACAATTCCTTCCCAATATCCATCTATCCCTGCCCTCTGGCAGTGGGAAACCATTCCCCCTTGTCCTGTCCCTCCATCCCTTGGGAATTGTCTCTCTCCAAGTTTCCTGTAGCTCCTTCAGGTCCTGGAAGGCCACAATGAGATCACCCCAAAGCTTCTCTTCTCCAGGCTGAGCAATCCCAATTCCCCCCTCCTTCTCCCTTCCCTCCCATATTTTGGAGGCCTCTGCTCTGAAACTTTACGAACAAAAATAACAATAAAAAGAAATGAAACATCCCAATTCCCTAAAGGTCACACAGGAGAACAACCCTAACCCAATCACACTTTGATCACTGAGGAAAAAACGATAGTGCTGGATGTTCTTCCCACCCCATCCCTTTTTTCCTGCTGTGGAAATGTGACCCTGAAAAGATGAACCCTGAAAGTTAAAAGGTGATGGCAACAGACAAACCAGAGAGGCTTCAGTTTGAGGTTTCTTTTCCTGGTAACCCCTGCAAGCCTCAACCAATTCCATCCTCACTTGTTTGGGAGGCAGAGGGGAGTGGAACCAGGAGAAGGGGAGGGTATCCATGAGGAAACAGTGTCTGAGCTGCGTCCAGAGGTGAACCATATCAAAACCCTGTTTGAAAGAGCCAAGCAAACTGCAGCTATTCCTGGAGGGAGCAGCTGGAGCCAGGGCCCAGCAGGAAAAACCCATTGGGACTTCCACAGGAATCCAGGGAAGAGGGATAGGGGAGGTTAAACCCGATATCCTGAAGCTGAAGAACGTGAGTCTGGTACTCGTACCTCCACCCACATCACCTCTGCCTGCTGAGCACCACAACAAAATGAGTTTTCTTTTATAGGGACGGAGCTGGGAGCAGGAGAATCCCAGTGTGGTTTGCTCTGCAAAGCAGGGAGAGAAGTGGGGGGAATGTGAGGGGCTGGATCCTTCACCTGAGCTGACCTGGAATTGCAATAATTTCCCTAAGCCACAGACCTCCCAAGCCCTGGGAGTAAAGGAAAGCACCAAGTGTTGCCTTGGGTGAGTGAAAACCTTTCCTGCCTGCAAGAAAAAGCATCCTGCTCTTAAAAAATCCCAAAATCAGAATTTACTCCTATTCGCAGTAACTATTTCTCTCCAAAACCCCAGCAGAAAACCTTGACCGAGGCCATTTCCTTCTGGTTGCAAGAAGAGAGGAAAATTCCAATAGGAACAGCACCTGCTAAACCCAACCCTGTCCCACACACTCTTTTTGGGGTGCACCTCCCCCTGGATCTGCATTTGGACAGGAACAGTTGGTGCTGAGTGACCCGACCCGCTGCCCCAATTCCATCCGATCCCGGGGACGCGGTCGGCTTTAGCCGGGACAGACCCAGCTCTAGGGATGCCAGACAAGATTCCAAGCGGCATGACTTGGTTTCATCCGAGCCTGGGAGGAAATCAGACTCCTGAGTCACCCTTTTGCGGGTTTTCCTTCCAATAAAACCCACTGGAAACCCACCAACCACAGAAATACGTCCAAACCAGCCTGTCCTAAGGACGCCTCGGCGCTCAGCGGGAATTTCTGCGGGACAAAGCGCTTTGCAAAGCTCCCTCTGCTCCTCTCTTCCTGGGAAAGGCCAAAGGAAGGCATTGACAGTACTTCCCTCTCGCTCCAGCACACTAATTGACAAATATCCATTGGGAAATCTGCCTCCACATGGAAAAAAGGCCTGGCTTTGCACGACAACAAGGTGTTACGAGGCACAAGCGAGGGTGACAAACCCCAGGAGCTCTGCTGATGCTGGGAGGACACAGAAACCCTCCAGGCTTCCCAAAACTCAAACCACATGTCGGGAAGCCCCTTCTTTCCCTCCTTAAAAGCCCTCACACGTCCAATCTATCCAAGGAGAGCCCGGCAGGGACGGAAGGACAGCGGGAGGGGGTGGCGAGCAGGGAGGGGAGGATTTCGGGTACTTACCCTGGATCTGACTCTGAGGCTGAGGGTTAAAGGCAGTGCTGTGGTTCAAGGAGGCTCGAGGGTTGGGTGTGGGGGCTGGGTGGTGCGGGCTGACCCTCATGGCCGTGCGACGCAACTGCTCCAGCTCGCTCAGGCGCTCAGAAAAGGACAAGCTGCCGGGCTTGGTCTGCTCGTCTATTTTCTGGCGATGTCCTGGTGCGGGAGGGGAGGGGGGGAAAAAGGTCAGAAAAGCTCACTGGTACACGAGGTCTGTTTTTCGTGTTTTTCCCTGTTTTCTTAACCCCCGAAGTCCCCCAGGCTGGGAGTGCCTGAGGTTAAATGGAAGCTGCCTCTCCGCGGGAGGGACGAGCGAGGCGCCCGCCGCAAACCTGGGACGGCGCCTCCAGATCCACTGAAAATTTCAGGGCATTCCTACCCCTCCCGCAGGGAGAGGAGGCTTTTCTGCAAGGAGGAAACGGTCCCCAGGCTAAACCTGGGCTGGGATGACTCCTGGAAAATTCAATCCCAAACTGTCATCAGGTATCGTAATGAGGGAAGTGCTATGGGGATATAAAATAACACACCCAAGCAAATCCCGTGTTCAGATCCTTCTGGAATGGCTTTATGGATGGGAATTGGAGATAAACACTGGCAGAACTGGAAGAGGAACAGTGAAGTTTCTCTTGGTGGCACCGGGAGCTTCAGCACCGTGAGGTCCCACCGGACATGCAGCTCCGAGAGAGGAAATGCTGGATTTGGAGCATCAGCCAGGGCACAGGGACTTGGTCACTGCCACATGGGAATTACAGGTTCCAGCACTTCCCAGAGCAGCCCTCCCAGCACGGTCCCTGTGAAGCTCCAGGACTGGGAGGGGACAAGGAATGTCCTGGAGAGCCAGGGCAGCACTGGGACACATCCACATTCAGCTGGAAGGACTGAGATGACAAATTTGTACCTTCCACTATCCCAGGTCGCTCCAAGCCCTGTCCAAACTGCCCTTGGACACTTCCAGGGATCCAGGGGCAGCCACAGCTTCTCTGGGCAGCCTGTGCCAGGGCCTCCCCACCCTCCCAGGGAACAATTCCTTCCCAATAGCCCATCCAAACCTGCCCTCTGGCAGTGGGAAGCCATTCCCTGTGTCCTGTCCCTCCATCCCTTGGGAATTGTCTCCCTCCATGATTCCTGTAGCTCCTTCAGGCACTGGGAGGCCACAGTGAAGTCACCCCAAAGCTTCTCCTCTCCAGGCTGAACAATCCCAGCTCTCTCCATCTTTTCAAAGGTCACGGTCCCGAGGCTGCCAGAGCTCCAGGAGCCTTTGGACAACGCTCCCAGGGATGCACAGGCTGGGATTGGTGGGGGGTCTGTGCAGGGCCAGGGGTTGGACTGGATGATCCTTGTGGGTTTATTCCAATTCAGGATATTCTGTGATTCTGTTCTATGACTTCTGCATGTGGGATTTGCGTCAGGCAATCAGCTGCCTCATGAATCCTTGTGCCTTATCTCTTCTCCTTCTTTCCATCAGACACTGTTACCCTGCCAGAAATGCAGTCCAATCTCCAGCCCAGAGATCAAACATCTTTTTTTTTTTCTTTTTTTTTCAATTTTTTCCCTTGAAGAAACAAGTGAACTTGTGACAAGACAAGGGGTAGTGGTCTTAAGGTGAAGGAGGGCAGGGTTAGATGGGATATTGGGAAGGAATTGCTCCCTGGGAGGGTGGGGAGGCCCTGGCACAGGTTGCCCAGAGAAGCTGTGGCTGCCCCTGGATCCCTGGAAGTGTCCAAGGCCAGGCTGGACAAGGCTTGGAGCAGCCTGGGATAGTGGAAGGTGTCCCTGCCCATGGCAGAGGCTGGAATGAGATGACCTTTAAGGTCCTTTCCAACCCAAACCATTCTGTGATTATATAAAAACGTTGCATTATCCTTTTTTTCAATCCACCGCGCCCCATCCCACACATCCCCACAGCATTTAACCCACAAACATTCCCAAAAATCCCACTTCCAACCCTGAGCAGCGGTGAATAAGCAGCAAAAGTTCTCTGAAGAGCCCTGTAGGCCCCTTCCCCTACAGAGAACCCTTTCAAGCCACCCTGACAGCTCAGTCGAGACACAGGCCCGCTTCATGCACTGAAAGGAAAATGTGCATTTAAAAGCAGTTCCCAGTAGCTGCATTTCTAAAATTAAATTTTATAACTTGTCTTATGGTTCCAAATCTCAGCGGCTCGGCATTTCTTCCCGCTGCCAGGCCCTTTGGCACAGCTTGAACTGTCTCGGATTCCACACTGTGTGCTGTGAATTATCCCAAGGGGAAAGGGGGGAGGAATTAAAATATAAAAAGACATATTATATAGCAGTGGTTTCATCATTAAAGAGACCCATTAGGGCTTCAAAAAAAAAAAAAAAAAGAAAAAAATAAAAATAAAGAGGAGGGGAGAAGCAAAGACAGATGAAAAGCACTTTTATCTGCCATTCTGGTTGGTCAGGAGCAAATGCTGCGTTTGTCAGCAGAGCGGAGCTGGAAGTTCCTCAAGCCCTGGGCTCCTGACCCTGGAGGTGAAGGCCAAGGTGTGGAGTCACACAAGGTGTGGAAAATACCTCATCCATTGGGATCCTTTTAAGCTCCAGCAGGCTCAACCCAGGGCTCGCAGAGCCAAGAGCCAGAGCCTTCCAAATCCAGCCCCACGCTGTCGCTTATTCCCAATTTCTGATCCTCCTCAGACAGCTCCTGCTTTTAAGGGAGTGCAGGAAGGCCAAGTTTGACCCCCTGCTACCTCCCCATCCCCTCCCACCTCTCCTGAATCCCACCTCTCCTGCCTGTCTCACAGAATCCCAGGATCACTGGGGTTGGAAAAGCCCTCCCAGCCCATGCAGTCCAAGCTGTGCCCGATGCCCACCTTGTCCCCCAGCCCAGAGCACTGAGTGCCACGGCCAGGCCTTCCTGGGACACCTCCCTGGGCACCCCATTCTAATGTTTAACAACCCTTTCTGGGACAAAATTCCTCCTGATGTCCGAAATTCCCTCAGATGTCCAACATTCCCCCTGATGTCCAAGATATCTCCACACTCTGCATCCAAGTGAAACCCCTGGACACCCCCACCTATCCCTGTGCAGCCCTAGAGCATCCAGCTGAATTTTGGGATTTTTCAGCCTTTGGCCTCCTGCATGGAGCCTCTTCCATAGCCTGGGGGTACCAGGAGCGCCAAGATCTGTCCCATCCCTTGCGTTTGTGGAAATTCCACTCGTGCCCACGCACTCAGGGAAGAAAGATCGGCACCAACAGTTTCTTTCTGCCGCTGTTTTCGTGCCTGTATTTTAATTTTGGGTGGGAAATACTCAGAAATCAATGCCAGGCCGTGGTCACCTCAAGATGCAGTGGCTCTTCACCCTCCCTGTCCCCAGTCAGAAAATCTCTTTAATAACCCTCCCATTGGGATGGCTGCAGCAGCACCACAGAACCCGTCTCTGGCAGGACAAAAAGTGCAGAACTGTGTCAGGAAAACCTAACAAACACAAACGGTTCTCCCCCTTCAGCCACCCCAAAAGCACAGGCAGGGCTTTGTGAGGGTGCCTCGTGTCTCGGTGTTTCCGAGGTTCCCTTCGAAGCCGCTCTCCCCGCACCTCACTCCGAGGGCAGCGGCGAATCCTCACCTCACCCCTGGAAAACCCAGCGCCATCATTAACCCTTCGTGGATGTGGGAAAACGGGAATGACAGGGAAACGGGGCCACGGCCAGGCGGTGACCCCCTGACCGCAATTCCAGGCTTCCCTTTTCCAGGGTGAAAAGGAGCAGCAGGAAGCTGGTTTGGCTTTGCCGAGCCACCTCGACCACGGATTTTTGTGGGAATCGCTCCAGCTCCCAGCTGCCGGACAAAGACCCTGAGGTGGTCCCACTGCCCTCTGCCCCTCCAAGTGTCCCCCCAGTTTTTCTGACAAGGATTTTTTCCCCCCTTGGCTCCCAGGGGCTGGAATAAACAGGACAAGCAGCCAGCTTGGCTAAACCACAGGGTCTGGGGGCTTTTTTTCTTTTTTACCTTATCCCTTTCCAAATGCTGCCCGAGTGAGGTCAGGAGGATTTTTTTTTTTTTACATGGAATATCACACGGGGAGGGCAGGGAAAACATCGGCTCTTCCGAGACTTTTACAGGGAGGCAACATGAAAGTGCTTCCCCTCTTAATGGCAGGGAAATGCAGTTTTATGGACTTCAGGAGACCGTGGAACGCTCGGCTCTGGCCTGCAGCCAGATGTTGGGACTCTGGGTGTGGGAATGACAGGAGCAGAGCGCCTCGGGTTTGTCGGGAATGGCTCTGGGATTCACGGGATTGGCCCCACAAGGGCGACGGCAGGTGCAGGAAAAGGAACAGGTTTCCCTTTCCACCCTTTTAAGTTTGTTTTGGGAAGCACCATCAGATGCCTTTTAGGTTCAGAGGGGCAGAATTGGGAAAAGCAGAGGTTTAGGAAAGGCCTTGCTCCTCTCATTTTGCCAGCTTAAATTTTTCTGGGACCCCAGGAGCATCTGACCAGCAAACATGGCTGGAGTGGATTAATGGACATCCCTGCCCAGGGCACAGGGGTGGAACTGGATGATCTTTAAGGTCCCTTCCAAACAAAACCATCCTGTGATTTTATGGGTTTTTTTTCCCCTCTCTTTTAATCATTGCTTGTTTCTCCTGGGTTTTATTTCTCGCCTTTTGTTATCTCCCTTTTCTTTATTTATTTTTTAATCTCAATTATTGAGATCTTTTTCCCCAATTCCCCTCCCCATCCCACCAGGGAAGGGTGGGGGGGTCAGGGTGGTTGAGCTGCTCCCGGGGTTAAACCACACCAGGGGGGTTTAATTCAGCAGAGCCTTTCTCCCCGAATTCCTCCCCTTCTCTCCTCTGCCCCCTCCTTTCCCCGTGTGGAAAAGGAGACTTTTCACACCCAAAAAGTGGATTATTCACAGGAAAACGTGGTGTCTGGCCAGGCTTTACCAAAGCAGGGAGGGAGTTTAAAGAAATTTGTCTGCTTTGGAAGCACTTTGGACCCTGATCCAAGCATCTCCTCTTCTCAGGGCTGGTTGTATTCCTGGCTTTGGTTTGGCTCCAACTCTAGAGGGGTAGAAAATCACCCACATTTCCTTGTGGCCAGTTCATAAAGTGCTGAACATCATTTTGTGCCTTATTAAAAAGGCACAAAAAATTAAAATCAATGCAATTATTTTGTACAGTGATGAGAAGAACACATACTCCTTCACATCATCCTAGGAAGTGACCACGCCGTGCTTAGTGCAAAAAAATAATATATTCTTGTAAAAAAAATGAATGCCCCACCCATGGAAGTGTTCAAGGACAGGGCTTGGAGCAGCCTGGGATAGTGGAAGTGTCCCTGCCCATGTCAGGGGTTGGAATGGGATGAGCTTGAAGGTCCCTCCCAACCCAAATCATTCTGTGATTCTATTAATTAAAATATAACGCTACTACCAACCTGGGAAATGCTTTAAAATCAACCATAATGCTTGCAAAAAACCATATTTATTTTGCCAACAATGCCTAAAGCAGCATTGTTTTCCTACGTGCCAGATATCCCAGCTATAAAATCCCTTGCCCACCCTTTTCCCCTGATTTCCTCTCTGCACATTACAAGGATCAGCTCCGTGTCAGAGCTCACCAACCTCTTCTATGTTGTTAAAAATATAATTTAAAAAGCCCCTAGAAAGAGGGAACGGGACACCCTGTAGGATATTTCCTATTTCCTCAGTGCCAAACGTTATTGCTGTGGTGAGGACAAACAAACCCGGGAAGGGTGGGAATGAGGCTGGATGTGCCACCACTCCACGGCCAGGCTGATCCCAGAGAAGCTCTGGGACACCGGGAAGCCCTTCCAGGTGAATTCTCCTATCAGCTCCCTGGCAAACCTCCCTGTCTGGAAAAATCTGCTCCTCACTCGGAATAACCACAGACAAAATAGATGTTTAAGGCACCATCATTGCTGAGCATTTTGTTTTTCCACCAAGTGATCCAATTTTTCTGTCTGCAGTGACACCAGCAAGATTTCCACAGCAGGTTCCTGCTCTCCCTATTTTACCTTGGGAAACCCCACGTGGCTTCTTGCACCCGCTTTGGGCGTTCTGGAATTTTTTCCCTACGTGTTCTAACAGTTGTTAAACAATATTTTGATGATGTTTTTTCTTGCTTGGCTCTTCTTTTTAAAAAAAAAACCACACGGACATTACAGAGCAAAATTTGCACAAAGAGGGAATTCTGCCCCAGGACAAACCAGAGCAGGTGGGAGAGTCCAGATCAAGACCCTATTGCCTGATATATCCCAGAAAATGAACTTCAGCTCACAGAATCACAAAATTTTTAGGGTTGGAAGGGACCTCTGGACATCACCCAGTCCAAGCTGGGTCACCTGGAGCAGGTGACACAGGAACACATCCAAGTGGGGCTGGAATATCTCCAGAGATGGAGACTCCAGGCCCTCCCTGGGCGCCCAATTTCCAATTTTCTGCCCTAATTTCAGGCTGGGAGCCCTTCTCATCCCTGACACACTGCCCAGTTGTGTTGGGAGAGCTCCAACAGGGAACATTCCCAGGAAAAAGCACGAGTGGAGGCTGTGCTCTCCCTCACCCCACTGACTGTGAGACCACAGGGTCCTCCAGGCTGGGTCTCTCCAGCTCTTTCCCTCTTCCTGATGAACATGGAAAACCCTCGGCTCTACCCTGAGGTCCCACAGCCAGAAAAAGCAATCCTGACACATTTTTGAGGCAGGAAATTTTTTCTCCTCTTCCCCAGCTCTGCTGGTGAGGCCTGCGAGGTACAAACAGCAAGGCACGAATGTATTTCCACTTCAACCACGATTATTTTGTGCAGATCCACCAAAACTTGGGCTGAACCCACGTGTGCCCTCTATTCCTGTTGTGGAAGTGCCATCATTCCCTGGGCTCACCCCAGGAATGAGGTCATGGCAGTGAAGCAAAAGTCATGGAGCGTGAGGGGTTCGGAGGGAGGGGGTTGATCACGAAAGTTAAACCAGTTTGCAAAATTACAGCCTTTGCTTTCTTTCCTCTCTTTCTCGACTTCTAAACGTTGACAGCGTTTGAAGGGCTCCCAACCCAAGCACTGCACTGCCAAAAGCCTCCTTTGTTTCTTTAGGGTTTGCATCTTCCCACACGAACCGCCCCGGGAATCCCCTCCAGCCACGGAGTGGGGGATTCGTACGGGAGAGCGGGTGCAGAACGGGGCCCGACCAGCCCAGCACCGGCTCAGGGAGCAACCAAGCAAAAATAAAATAAAATCCAGGCACAAAGAGACACCTCTGTCCGAGGAAAAGCTGCCTGGAACACAATCATGGAATCACAGAATGTCCTGAGTGGGAAGGGATCCACAAGGATCATCCAGTCCAAGCCCTGCACAGACACCCCACCAATCCCAGCCTGTGCATCCCTGGGAGCGTTGTCCAAAGGCTCCTGGAGCTCTGGCAGCCTCGGGGCCGGGACCATTCCCTGGGGAGCCTGTTCAGTGCCCCAGCACCCTCTGGGGGAAGAACCTTTCCCTGATATCCAACCTATCCAAATCCCCCTCTGCTCCAGCTGGACAAGCCAAGTGCCCTCAGCCCTTAATTAAGGCTCCTTAATCAAATTTCTAAGCTTAAGTGGGGTGAAGCTGGACCCACCCCCTCAGTGGGAGCAGGAAAAGCGAGGGATGAGGACATTGTCACCTCTGCAGTGACCCCAAACAGGACAATGGTTGTACAAACATCAGGGTGCTGGAGGTCAGAGGAGTCGCTCGGACGGGAACTTTCCATCCTGGATATCTCCAGGCAGTGAAAGGTCCCCAGCACTCAGCTCAGACAGGGCTGAACGAGGGACCTGTGACTTAAAGGTCAAGTCCTGTGGCTCAGTGTTTATGTAAAGCAGGGGGATCTGGCAACACAAAATTAGATTTACCCGCTGTGGGCACTGACCACGCAGACCCTGAGGACTCGGAGCTTTGCTCCTGGCCAGAAAAAGTTCCCTGGAACTAAAGACCTTCGATTTTACCAACTCCAGGGATTGGTTTTGCTGCACAATCACTGAAAATCTCTCTTTTTCTGCAGAAATCTTGGCTATTTTAATCTGCAGGTTCCTAAGCAGCCCCTCCCCTGGACCAATGCTCCATTGTGCTCCCAGTGAACCAGGAGCTCATAAACTCCCCGTGGTTCTGCCTGGGCTTTATTTGAGGTTTTGGAACAATTTTTTTTTTTTGGGATTTCTTGATTTTCTCTGCAGCTGCGGGCAGATATAGTGAGCTACTGTGGAGCATTTGGAAAGCAGGGCCTCTGAGAAGTTTCCAAACTGGATACAAGCAGGTTATTCTTCGCCTTGTTTTCCTTGGCCGGGCCGGAGTGGCGCGGGGTGAGTCAAACGGGATTAACTTTCAAGAGGGAAGTGGTGTGGTCAACCCAAACTGTTTGTGGTGAGACTGGGGGAAGATACGTGGGGCAGGTAATGAGGAACAGCCCGTGGAGGGCGGAGGGCGGAGGGAGGAGGCAAAGAGAATCCTTAATAATTAAATCAACACGGTCCCATAAATTTTTTACGCGCTGGGGGTGGTGACGCAGCCCGGCTCTTCTGGACTGGGCACCCCGAGGAGGTGGCCTGGGGCTTGTGGTGCTAAATGGACTCACACTGCAAACTCCAAGGGAGAGTAAAGGAATAAAGGTCAGTATTAAAAAAAATAAAAAGAAAATGTATCAGTGTTTTGGTTGTGACTGGTTGAATTCTTTCTGGCGTCTCCTCCCGTTTTTATGTGCTTTTCCTTATCTGGTCCGTGACTAAAGAGAGCAAGGAAGATGTTTCCATCCTTCCAACTCTTTAGGATGTGTTTAAGTTTTTTATGAGCACATCCTGTCCTCGTAGGACAGACAATTCCTGCTCTTGTGATTCCGATGCAGAGTCGAGATGGCCCCTCGTGGAATCACTTTGGGTTGGAAGGGACCTTAAAGCCCACCCAGTGCCAGCCCTGCCATGGGCAGGGACACCTTCCACTAGCCCAGGCTGCTCCAAGCCCCGGCCAACCTGGCCTGGGACACTTCCAGGGATCCAGGGGCAGCCACAGCTTCTCTGGGCAACCTGTGCCAGGGCCTCCCCACCCTCCCAGGGAACAATTCCTTCCCAATATCCATCTAACCCTGCCCTCCTTCAGCTTAAAATTATTCCCCCTTTTCCTGTCACTCCATCCCTTGTCCCAAGTCCTTCTCCAGCTCTCTTGGAGCCCCTTCAGGCACCTAATTCTCTCCCAGGAATTCTCTCACTGACGCTTTCCACACTCTCCCACAGGAATGACACAGGAACAGCCTGACCAAGATTTATCATTAACACCGATAGAAAATGCATTTCCTCATTGCAATTCCCGACTGCAGCAAAGAGCAGGAGCACAAATGGAGATGCTCAGCACTCCATGAAGGGTGAAAATTCCCCTCTCCCTTCCTCCAGCCCCCTGAGGAGCTGAGGAAGAGGAGGTCCTGTCTCTCACCTCCTGTGGGGAGCTGGGTGAAGGAATCAGGTCACAGAGGGAAGGAAAACTCTGAAGGAAAAGTTCTCATCTGCCAGTCCTGAGGAACAGCGGGACTGATGCTCCAACAGCCCAGATTTCCTAGGAAAACTCCTTCTAGGAAGGGTAAAGGCAAAATAAAACCACGCTAGGCAGCCCCACTGTGGCATTCCAACTCCAAATCCATCCTTTCTCAGCTCAAGCAAAGCCCCAGCAACTCCTCCGAATTTTTTGTTCACTTACGTTTTCCTATTCCTATGGAAAATGTTCCCTCCCCAGGAGATCTTAATCTTGTTCACTGATTAGAATAGCCCCAAAATCTCTGCAGTGAGTGCAGCTGACAGGAGAAAGTCAGACCCAGTGACTGCTCAGGAAACATCTTCAGGAATAATCTCCAGTCACTTAATTGTGGTTTTGTCACAGTTCGGAGCAATTCCCACTGATTTCAGCAGAGAGAGCCCGAGGAGGGTCACCAAAATGATCAGATTTAAAATCACATTAATCCAGAGGGGGTGAAAAAAGAGCTGTGTGGGATGAAGTGACTGAGAAAAGGAGCTGAAATAATTTCTACAGGACTGGAGCAGCCCTTGAAGTCGTTCCTAAACCACAGAGCAGCAGCTCTGGTTTCCTGTGTCTCTGCTTTCCTGCTTGTCCTGTCAACACTTCTGCGTATCCTTAAAAAACCAGCCAAATAACTCGGGAAGCAAATCTATAGGAGCTACTGCACTCCCAAAAAGCAGTGCTGTCACGAGGCTTCCTGTTCTACACATTTGACAATTTTATTGAACTAAATAAAAGACAAATTCCCTGCCTCACATCGCCCGGTGTCAGCTCTCCTGACTCAGCACAGGGACTGAGAAGTGCCAGGGAAAATCATCCCATCCCATCTTTTCCATAGAACCTCAAGGATGGGAGTATTAAACACCTATTGAGGTCCTACCCATGGAGTAGGACATAAAGGAACTCCACCATCGCTGTTCTGCCAGGCATTCCTACAAATTTCATAATCCTTCGACTGGCAGCCAGTTAAAGTCCATGAAGTGCCAAAAGGGGCTCCAAGAAGGCTGGAAAGGGATTTTCACCAGGACAAGGGGGAATGGCTTCCCACTGCCAGAGAGCAGGGTTAGTTGGGATATAAGGAAGAAGAACAGCTCAGGAGTGGCTGGAAGATTGTCGTGAAATGATCACATTTCCAGTTCTATTTCCAGACCAAAGCCCTTGACACCCAAATTCCTGTCTCTCCTTAATGAGATCATTTACCTGTTGGAATTCAGAGATTCACACATTTTGTTCAAAATTTTAAAAAATGGAAGCATGTGTTGGAAAAGGGATGCCTTTCCTTTCTTACAGAATTTATATCATGGAATCACTTTGGGTTGGGAGGGACCTTAAAGCTCATCCAGGGCTTTGGGCATGGGGCACCTTCCACTATCCTGGGCTGCTCCAAGCCCCGTCCAGCCTGGCCTTGGACATTTCCAAGGATCCAGGGGCAGCCACAGCTTCTCTGGACAACCTGTGCCAGGGCCTTCCCACTCTCCCAGGGAACAATTCCTTCCCAATATCCCATCTATCCCTGCCCTCTGGCAGTTTGAAGCCATTCCCTGTGTCCTGTCCCTCCATCCCTTGGGAATTGTCTCTCTCCATGTTTCCTGGAGCTCCTTCAGGCACTGCAAGGCCACAATGAGGTCACCCCAAAGCTTCTCCTCTCCAGGCTGAACAATCCCAGCTCTCCCAGCCTTTCCTCCCAGCAGAGCTGCTCCGCCCCTCTGCTCATCCTGGAGCCTCCTCTTTATGTGTTTTCTCCTAAGTAACTGCCAGACCCTGTAATTCCAGGGGAACGGAAGGATCTGATAATTCCCCTCTGATATTTTTATGCTGGGTCTCTTCCATTAACAAAATGGTTCCGTTTTTTATGGTTTCAAAGTTATTATTTGGTACAAGTCAGTCTCAGTTTCCAACAGATGAGGCACTTTCAGCAGAAAGTGAGCAAGAAATGAAGGCATTCATATTATTTGACCCTACCAGGATGAAGAGGCTTTTTTGGAAAACAGTTTTGTTTTTATTTTTATAATAATAGGAAAATGTTTTTGGAGGCTCCCTAAAAATGACCTCAGGCAGGGCAAGATTTCCTTCAGAGCAGAACCAGCAGCTTTTTAGGCTCCTTCTTGAGTCCTGCTCATCAATATATTCCCTCTCTCCCCACTCCTCAGCATCCCACTCTTGGATATAGGGATGTCCAAAAACTACTTGGGAAAACAACATATCCAAGAGGGAATAATCACACTTAATGTCCAGCTTAACTTTAGACCGAGGCTAAATCCACACAGCCTTTTCCTTCTGCATCACTTTCAGGCACCTGGTCCATCAGTGGATTTTTCAGAGCTATGTAGGTTAAAGCAATTCAACGAGAAAAAACAGAAAGAAGCAGTCAAAAGAAGAAAAAAACCCCTAATTTTTCAGCAGATGTACACAGCAGGTCAAATGGCCTAAGGGAAATATTTAATTTAAGGCTCCTACTATTTCTACCAAGTTTCCAAACCAAAAGTATTTTCATCAGGAGCACTACTCTTGATCTGGTTACTGCTAATGATTTTCCCCACGGACTTAGCTCATAAAAACATAAATTGCTTTATGAATCATAGAATCAGAGAAGTTGGAGAAGAAAACGATGGGTTAGGTCATCCTGCCCTTCTCCCTGACAGCGCTGCAGGATTTCTTTTCATAAAAAAAAAAACAAAAAAAAAAACCCAACATTTTGAAAATAAGTCATTATACAGAAGTGCAGGATAAAAACGCTCAGTTCAAAAGGGGTTTTAAAAATCCATAATGAAAGCAGTGCAGGAAGAGCCAGGTCCTTAAGTACCTTGGCTCTCTCTACGAGCTGTGACAATCTGAGAAGTTTTGTCTGGGTAGGCACAGACAGGAATCCAATGGGAAAAAGAGGATAATGGTGGAAGTCCCACACATGGGAATCTATCACATTTTTAAGTGTACATTTACACTTGCAAAGATGCTGCTGGACAAAGACTTTGCCACCCCAGGGACCCTAAGGAACAATGGGATGTGCAGGAAGATGATGCCCACAGGTCTTTGTGAGGGCAGAGGTGGCCCCGTGACAGTGTTATTGTCACTTAATGTCACCCCCACACATCCCACAGAGCCCAAAAGCCACAGAAAGGTGGGAAGAGCCCTTCGGGATCACCCAGTGCCACCCCAGCAGCACCAGCATCACCCCAAACCCTGTCCCCAAGGGACACATCCAGACCCCTCCTGAACAATTCCAGAGGCAGTGACTGCACCACCTCCCTCGTTCCAAGGCCTGACCACTCTTCCAGGGAAAAATTGTTTCTAATTTCCAACTGAGCCTCTCCTGATCCCTCAGACTCAGTGGAATCCAGGCTGTCTGAGAACCACCCTAAACATGAAGGAAATGGATCCAAAACTGTGGCTGGAGTTAGTTTTGGACCTCAGCACGTTTTTTTCCAGATCTCTGGGAGACAGCAGTATCCGATTCTCATCCCATCATTGCCACGGATCTCTTGGGAATCAGGAGAAAACACATCTCGGCCTTTCTGGAATTCCTTCAGCTCAAGTGAGTCACGGATCTGGGAGAATGAACATTCCCAAATATCGACTGCTGAAACCAAAACACTCTCATCCAGCAGTTTTTGATTTGATTCCCATCCCAATCCAAGAAGGGTGAGATCCTTCTAAATCCCTTCAGTCCACAGCATGCCTGGTTTGACAGGTCTCACCACAGATCCTGTGGGTGAGCCTGGCCAATCCATATCCCCATCAAAAAATTTAGGGAAGAGACACTGGACTGGTTGTGGCTGCTACTGTGAGTTGGAAATCTTGGTGAGAACCCAATCCTGAGGAGTTTGAAGGCAAATTAAAAATGAAGGGAGCAAAATACAATCATTGGACAGGCTGGGAGAGCTGGGGGTGCTCACCTGGAGAAGAGAAGGCTCCAGGGAGACCTCAGAGCCCCTTACAGGGCCTAAAGGGTTATAAAAAGGATGGAGAGGGATTTTTTATGCAGGCAGAAAGTGACAGGACAAGGTAAGATGGTTTTGAAGAGAGAGAAAGGTTAGATGGGATATTGGGAAGGAATTCTTCCCTCAGGGAGTGGGGAGGCCCTGGCACAGGTTGCCCAGAGAAGCTGTGGCTGCCCCTGGATCCCTGGCAGTGTCCAAGGCCAGGTTGGACTGGGCTTGGAGCAGCTTGGGATAGTGGAAGATGTTGGAAGGGAGTGGAACTGGATGATCTTTAAGAACCCTTCCAACCCAACCCATTCCATGATTCCATGATCCCATGATCCCTTCTACACCGTGTCAGGAGTGACTCAGAGATTTAAAAGCTGTGAATTCCCACTGGGGGGATTCCTGCTGTTGGGAGTCCCAACTTTCCCCGTGAGATGCCCTAAACCCTCCCCCCCTGTGCAGCTGATCTGCCTCCAACGAGTGACGCTCCTGACAAGGAAGCCTTTGCATACATTTGGGTCGGGAAGATCCGTGCGGCGCTTCCGTATGGATCGTATCTCCACTTCCCTCTCAAAATGCAGAACCTTATTAAATATTAACTCTCCTACCAACCGAAGGATTGATTTCAAACAGAAGCTTTGCCTGCAGGATGATTTTGTTCCTCATCCTTCCAGCAGATGCATATTCAAAGAACTGAAGTTTATTTGTTGTCTGCAAACCGTGAGCACGCCCAGGTAATTGCATATGCAAATATGGAATCTGCATAACAAATATCTTTTTTTATGTGCACAGCTGCCTGGCTCACTGAGGGTATTTTTCAGGGACAACTCAACCACAATTTAAAAAAAAAAAACAACCAACAAAACAACAAACCAAAGAAATAAGAATAAATAAATAAGAAGCCTTACCCTGACAGCAATATTTGTTTAAAAGCCTGTCCTCAAATCCAAAAAAATATGGTCAGATTTTTCCACTGAACACGTGGATCATGATGCAGCTCAGGCAAATGAAGGCTCCAGAAGAAAACATGAGTTTTCTAAACTATTTTATCTGAACTTTCAAACATTTCTTTCCTAGTTAAGCAGCCCTGGGCTGCGAGTCTCATTCCCTGGAGGGTGTTTGAGCCCTGCTGCTCTGTCCTCCCGGGACAATTCCACTTAAGCAGCATCCAGGACTTCTGCCAAGCGTGTGGGAGGGGTGCAAGGAACTAAACCCAAACCTCAATTTACATTTTGATAACAACATGCAAATGCCCCACTCAGGTTGGTGACTGAGGCCAACGATTGCCTCTGGTGACAGGAACAAGCTCTGGGATCCCAGCACAGCAAGGACCTGGAGCTGCTGGAGAGAGTCCAGAGGTACCAAGGGGATCAGAGGGATGGAGCAGCTCTGCTGGGAGGAAAGGCTGGGAGAGCTGGGATTGTTCAGCCTGGAGAGGAGAAGCTTTGGGGTGACCTCATTGTGGCCTTGCAGTGCCTGAAGGAGCTACAGGAAACATGGAGAGAGACAATTCCCAAGGGATGGAGGGACAGGACACAGGGAATGGCTTCAAACTGCCAGATGGCAGGGTAGATGGGATCTTGAGAAGGAATTGCTCCCTGGGAGGGTGGGGAGGCCCTGGCACAGGTTGTCCAGAGAAGCTGTGGCTGCCCCTGGATCCCTGGAAGTGTCCAAGGCCAGGCTGGATGGGGCTTGGATCAGCCTGGGATAGTGGAAGGTGTCCCTGCCCATGGCAGGGGTGGGACTGGATAAGTTTTAAGGTCCCTTCCAACCTAACCCATTCCATGATTCCGTGATCCCTCCCTCACATCTGCTCCACCCTCACTTCCCCTGCAGCCAGAACTCTCTGCCCTCGCCCCCTGAACAAAACCAGCACCCGTGTGCAAGGCTCGGGTATTCCCTGGGAATAGCAAATCCTTCATCTCCTCCTTGTGCTTAATTCTTTTACAAAAGGAATGAATGAAAGAAAAGAGGAAAGATTGGCTGTCTGTGCAAACAGGTGCTCCCAAGCTGTCCCACAGGGAATTCCAGGAGGCAGCAACCACGGGATTTATTCCTGTTTGCAGGGTGGCTGAGCCTGAAGGGTTTGATCGATGCCACGTTGGTTTGCAGTGCTTTCAAATCCTCTTAACATCAGAAAAGCAAGACTGGCAAGGAATGATGTGTCAGGTATGCACTGCCCACCTTTTCCCAGCATCCCTTCTGTGAACTCTTGGATCTGATCCAAGCCATCCCTGGGCGGATATTTCAGAAATGCAAGTCACCGGAGCAGCCGGACACCAGCAAAATACAGAACTTCAGGAGGGCAGGATTAAAGCCATTTGCAGGGCTTAAAACATTCCCATTGCTCCATACACATTGGATATTGCTGGATTTCCTGAGGATGGGGATGAGCCCCTACGTTAAACCAGTTTATCCCTCTGAAAATGCCCTCCCGAGCTCACTTACTTCGGGGTTCCCGAGGTCCATCCACCGTGATCTTGATGGCTCTGTGGTACGTGGCCACTTGGGGGGGATTTGTGAAGACTGTGATGGTCAGAGTGAAGCTTTTCCCTGCAACAGGAGAAAACAAAAGGTTACTGAGCAAAAAAAAAAAAAACCACTGAGTGAGTGTGGAGAAAAGAAAAATTCTCATTTCTGGTAGAGCTCGAACACCCCGAAAGGCACTAAAAGGTTTTTACAGGGTGTAGAATCCTGGTGCTGGATTCGTTCCCTCCGTGGCAACTGCTCAAAGCTTTCGGGGAAAAAAATTAATTTGTATTTAAATGATGTACGCTCTGTTTGTAAAGAAAAAAGGAGGTTACCCCTAACAGTCAGAGTTTATCTGATATTCACGACTCTGCTGTGTTATCTGCACTTTCCAAAGGGTGTTCCTTCAGGGAGGCTGGGAAATCGTGGCTGGCTTTTCCAAAAGTGCCACGGGAATCTGATCAGCAGCGCTTGTTAAAATGAAAAGAGGACTGGGTGCTCAGATCCCCCAGGCAGATCATAAAATCCCACACGTTGTGGTTGGGGCCAGCAGGAGATCAATTCCATCTTGGGAACCAGAGCCCGCTAAAAATCATCTGCTACTGCAGTGCCAAGAAACAAGGGGATGGAAAAAATAAAAAAAAACCTCTACAGCTCATCCACAGAGAATTAAAACATTTTATGAAGACACAGCAGAGTAGGATGCTCAGTTTCTCCATTATTCAGCAAGAAAACTGTGAAGGCCTTTTCCAAGTTGTTCTGTGCGTGGCATGGCTCTGCTTCGGGAAAAGCACTGCTGCCTCTGGATTTAACCCTGGCATTCTTTAAATAACAAAAGTAACATTCTGCAGCTTTGATAAGCTTTGATAAGACCTCATATAAGCAGTCATGATTGGCCTGGGCAGCAATAAAAACATTGCCTGTCAGCAGGTTCAGCATGGTCATCCCAGCATCAGAGGACTCGGATTCTGACAGGAATCTTTGTGACCACCCAGAGCCATCAGGGGACATCATCCCCCAGGAATTGTTGTTGGGAAATTGAGGTTCTCCTCCTTTGGAGGATCTGCCTCCCTCATTTCACCACTGGGCTCCAGCCCTCCCGAGCACGGAGTTTCTCCCCTTCCACGCATTTTTATCTCTCGCTTCATTTAGCTTAAATAAGCTAAACTTAGCATAAATAAGGAGAAATTTAAATATACATGTAAAGAGAAGTGCCTGCCTCCAGCAGCAATATTCCCCCTCCCAGGGAGCATTCCCTTGCAATCCAATGCCGCCCTTAATGCGGCTCCCGCTCCGGTGCTAATGGGCTGCAGCGACGCCGCGGCGAGCGCGCGCACCCCATTCCTGGAAACTGTCCTTGGCATCCCCCCGGGAATCGGGGACTCATCCTCCCCACCCCGGGCACGAGGAGCTGCGGGGAGATGAAGCGTCCTGGCCACCACCTCCCAGGACGCCCGTGGCCGGGGGTGGGAAGCTCTTTGGTTCCGAGCTAAACCCGACTCTAATCCTCCATCGCAACCAGACGCCTTGGAAACTTCCAGTGTCTTCCCACATCCATATCCTTGCTGAAAAGCAGTCCTGGGGATGGACAGAATTGTAAACATCATTTCAGATCCCCGTCTCGGGGATCTGAAATCTACATCTACATCTGAGCTCTTGACACTCTCTAAATACCAAATTATGTGCTAAAGCTTTTTACGGCTTTGTTAATCTTTCCCTGCCGGCACAGCAGGTGTTTCTAAGAGGTATCAGCAATAAAGTTCGATAAACTTCCCTCCAAAAAGCTTTATCACCCATCAGAGAGGCGCCTGTAGGTCACAGAATCACAGATTATTCTGAGTTGGGACACACAAGGATCACCAAGTCCACCTCTTAAGTGAATGGCCTGGACAGGGATCTTCCTTCTTTCCAAAACATAATTTCCCTGTATCACTACATACAACACTTATCACTAAGACAGCAACGCTTGGAAAATATACTTTATTCCCTGAACTAACCTGCAGTATTTCCATCTTGCTCCCAGTTTGGTTGCTGTTTTGGGGTTTTTTTGACAACTGATCTGCTACAAAACATAATTTATTTCTTTAAAAAACTCTGGATAAGTTTCTACACAGAAAATAAATGCAGGAAAAAACCCCAACAACAATGTAATAAAATGTGGCCATATCAGCAGGCTGTAAGAGCAGAATAAAGAAGCAGAGGGAGGTGATTTTCTTGTTTTAAAAAGACTTTCCCCAGAACAGAGCCGAGCGAGCCCGTGTGAGGCCGTGCCACGAGCTGGCAGCAGCAGGAAGACACTTGGGTTCCTCCTTGTTGACAGAAGAGTGTTCATTAACCACACACTGGTTAACCACAGGCCCTATAACCATAAACCTGCGTGTCACTCACTGCTGCTCACCCAGCATTCTGCCTGCCTTTTTTTGCTCTGGTTCCCATTTACATGAAGCTTTATTAAGTGGTTTTATCACTGCTGCATTATTCATCCTTTATGGGGCCGGTTAGCACGGGTTGGATTGGAGGTATTGTTAGTTAAATCTGGGGTTTATGGGTATTCCTGGTTCGGGGTGACAGCAGGGCCATAAACATCTCCTCCTTGCTTTTATGTGCTGTGATACAGACTTTTGTTTTCAAACTGTGCTTGCGTAATGCACCCAGGCTGTGCCTGCACGTGCAGAGTGCCCCAAGCTGAGCCAGGCAGGGAGGGCCTGACCCCTCTGGTGACTGGAAATAGGGACCAAATGCCCCAAAAAGGCTTTCTGAAACCCTGGCCTTGTCTGGATGCCTCCAAAAGTCACGGTGACAAATTCACAGCAGCCACAGCAAGCCAGAACCGTGAGTTAACAGCAAAATCTGAGAGCCCAGGGGTTAAACCTTCCCATAAATTCATGGAAAACCACCCAGAAATTAGCTCAGGTCTGCGTGTATGGAAGGAAATCATTCCTGGGTCATCGTGGGAGTCTTTGAAGATGAGGAAAGGAATTTTGGGTGGCATCAGTGGCAAGCTGGGCCTTGCTGGGGTGCAAGAGCCACTTCGGAGCTCGAGCTTCCCCTCACGAGCACAAGGATTGAATTCTCCCGACGTGGGACAGGGCTGTGCCTTTGGAAACCCTTCCCACAGACACCTCCTGCGTGTGAGGGCACAGCACCGGGCTCACCGCTTCCATCAGCTCCTCCCTCACAACCAGGGTAGGAAAAACTGCTTGGTAATGTTTGTTTTTGCAAGAGCTTTAAGGTCAGAACCCTTCAGGAAGAAGTAATGGAAACAGTAGCAGTTGTGGCCAGAAAGGAATCCTGACTTTTGGAATGTTATGGCGGGTTTGCTGCAGACTGGAGTGTCAGAAGTGCCCTCCAGTGTCACTGCTGATTGGACAGCTGAAGTCACGGAATCCCAGGATTAGGGTTGGAAAAGCCCTCCCAGCCCACGGAGCCCAAGCTGTGCCTGATGCCCACCTTGTCCCCCAGCCCAGAGCACTGAGTGCCACGGCCAGGCCTTCCTGGGACACCTCCCGGGATGGGCACTCCACCACCTCAGACGGATTTACACCAGATGTCCCCACATAACTTCACAGGATTGCTCAGAAGGTCCCCTGACCCCGGGAAAAACTGCAAGAACTTTAAGAGGAAGCACAAAGCACAAAGCTCTCCCTGACAGGAGGGGGCAGCCAGGGGGGGTCGGGCTCTGCTCCCAGGGAACAGGGACAGGAGGAGAGGGAACGGCCTCGAGCTGGGCCAGGGGAGGCTCAGGTTGGACACCAGGAGCAATTTCTCCCTGGAAAGGGTGGTCAGGCCTTGGAACTGCCCAGGGAGGTTTGGAGTGCCCATCCCTGGAGGTGTCCCAGGAAGGCCTGGCCGTGGCACTCAGTGCTCTGGGCTGGGGGACAAGGTGGGCATCGGGCACAGCTTGGACTGCATGGGCTGGGAGGGCTTTTCCAGCCTCAGCGATCCTGGGATTCTGTGATACTGTCCCTTTCAACCCAGGCCATTCCATGATTCCTTCCTCAGCCTCCAAGACCGAAGCATCTGATGGGGCTTTGCCCGTGCTCCACACTGAAATACAGGCACTCGAAGCCCCCAATTCCATGTGCATCCTGCCTCCAGAGGCTGGAGCAGAAGCAGCTCCCACCCAGCAGGATTTCAGTGGTCTCCAGGACAGCACTGAAGTGCTCTAGAGGGAGCAAGAGGCTCGTGAGCCGCGGCCCCTGGGAACGTCTGAGAGGAACCAAGCGGGAAAAAATGAATCCCGGGTGACACCACGGTCACATGAAGCTCCTGTGTCCCGCTTGAGTCACCCCCGAGCAGCGTCACCAGCAGCTGGGGCTGCAGGGGGGAAGGAACACTGAAAATACAAGAGGCTGCACAGGCAGATGCAAAAAGGAGTGAGAACTGTCGGGAAGAGAGGCCACAACTGGATCACTTCGTTTTGATCCTCTTTCTCCGGCAGAAAAAAACATTGATTCCACTGAGGAACGGTCATCCCAATGAGGACAGAAAAAAATGGAGTTAAAGCTTCAGAAATCTGGCTGTGGAGTGGGAAGAAAAAGGCAGGCAAAGAGACGAGGTGGTTGTAATCACCACTTTTTGCTTTTGGGGTTTGTGCTGCTGAACACAGATGTGGCATTAGATTCGTTTGGGTTGTTTGGGTTTTTTCTCTCTTTTAAAAATCCTTACAGTAAATGATTAGATGAAAAGAAGGAAAATCAAAGGAAAGGAGCCAAGAATGTCTGTGCTGACAAGGACAGAAGGTATAGGTGGAAAACTCTGAAACGTAATGCACAAATGCAGCACGAACGACATTACAGACATTTCTATTGTATTAGGGAGAGAATTCCAGGTTCTAGCAAGAAAGATGATTTTATTTCGGGGGTTTTTTTTAACCCAGCTTCTACTTTTTAGCCCCTGTGTGCTTGTATGAAACCATGCTAAATGATCCATTTTACCCATCTTTATGGTTCCTTACAACAACGTCTCCCTGGCCCTCTGCCAAAGCCAAGCTCTCTGCTGCATTTTAACACCACATCCAGCTGCATCCCCGGGCAGGATGCAACGCACACATTCCATAGCCATTCCCAAATGCCAGCTCCCAGACACTGGGGCCAGCTTGGGCTGGTTCTTAAATCCCTGAGCGCTCCAGATCTGATCAATAGGATGAGAAGGGCCGACAGCACTTGACCCTTCCTGAGTCAACTGCTGCTCGTCCCACGAGGGAAGGGTTTGTGCAGGTGTTCGAAGCCTGCACGAGGCACAGATCTGGGCACACTTGGTGACTTTTTTCCCCAGCCACCAGTGATGGTTTTGCAGAGCCAGAATAAAACTTTGCCTCTTCCGTTTGCTCCGGTGGTTGTTTCACCAGAGGAAAAAAAAAGCTGCAGCTGGAGCGAGAGGCATCAAAAAAAATAAAGTGATTTGTTTAGCAGCAGCACCACAGATGCCACTGAATTTAAATAAGAAATAAAGCTGTTGTTCAGCTCAGCTGCCACCCCACTGGACATGGTTTGTGAATCGTGACCACCGCAGGCCAACGGTCCAAGCAAATGAGGGGGATTGCCCGGAGAAACGCTCCAGGGAGACCTCAGAGCCCCTTCCAGCGCCTAAAGGGGCTCCAGGAGAGCTGGAGAGGGACCTGGGACAAGGCATGGAGGGACAGGGCACAGGGAATGGCTTCCCACTGCCAGAGGGCAGGGATAGATGGGATCTTGGGAAGGAATTGTTCCCTAGGAGGGGACATTGGGAAGTGTCCAAGGCCAGCTTGGACAGGGCTTGGAGAACCCTGGGATAGTGGAAGGTGTCCCTGCCCGTGGCAGGGCTGGCACTGGATGGGCTTTAAAGTCCCTCCCAACCCAAACCATCCTGAGATTCCAAGAAGTGCCCATGCAAATCAGCTGCAGGGGCAACGGAGCTGTTTGTGCATTTTTATGGGATGTTTGGAGGGTGCCAAGCGGGAGATTTGGGAAATACACCCCCTGCCTCCTGCCACAGCAGCCTGGCTCAGTACTAAGGTGCCCTCCTGATCGTTCTGCTGATGTCTCACCCCAGGAAGTTCTTCTGTCTGTGCTCACACAGCATCTGCTCACCCAGAACGAAACCTCCATTGCTCCCAATCAATAAATGGATTGTTCTGGATTCATATGGGGCCCAAAGTGGGCCTGTTGCAGACTTGAACCCCCAGAAATACTGAATTTTTTTAATGCAATAAGTGTGGAAAAGCAGCTCACTCCTGCAGGGACGTGGCTGCTCCTGGCTTTCCCCCTTCCCTTTCCTTCCCAGCTCCCTGCAGCACTCAAGACGTGCCCTTCACACTCTTTTCCTCCCATTCTCCAAGCTTTTTCCTGGCTAACCACTCCAACGCCCTGGCGTGGGATTCCCAGAGCTGGGAGGCCAGGAGGAGGTTGCGTCTTGGGGTGGAATAATTTTAATTCTTTTGGTGAAGTCGAAGTAATGGTGCTGAGCCAAAACGCACCAATTATTTTGGTACTTTTAACCCGAGGCAACGCAGAAATTACATTAAGCAACCCAAATGACATCACTGGAATCGAGCAACGTTCACAGAGACGTTGTCGAGCTCAGCAGGCGCTGCAGTTGAACATCACCCGATCTGGGTGATAAGGGGAGTCCCTGCCACTCTCGTGGAAAAAAAAAAGCTGACTCAGCCCTGAGCAGCTCTTCCAGCAGCCTGGGGATGCACAGCCACTCCTGCTGCTTCCTGGGATTTCCACTCCCGAGAGGAGATGGGGAAACACTCCAGGAAATGCCTGGGAGGAGTCGCAGGGAGATCCTAGAAAATGCAAGTTCCATGAAAAAGGACCCTGGGCAGATTCCTTGCAGGAGTGTGGGGCTGCTGCCTGGGATAGCAAGTGCCTGAATCAAGGGATGGAAAGACGCTGGGACATCCTCTGAGATCTGAGGATTCTGAAATTCTGAGGAATTTCAAGTGGATCCCAGAACATCGAAAGAGCACAAATATCTTGGGAAGGTTCCCTGGAGGTGTCTGGGGCTGCTCCCTGGGATCTCAGCTCCCTCGAGGAGATGTGAGGGAGGTTCTAAAGTCACTTTTCCCCATTTTTGCTCGGTTGCTGCTACCAACATCCACATCCCTCTCCTCAGAAAAACAGGACACCTTCCTGATGGGAGAAACAAACAATGCCAGCACCCAGCACCCCAAAAACATTTTGAAAATCACATTTCTGCTCGAATGCTGCTTTTCATCCAGTCCTGGAGCAAGCAACACCTCAAGGATTTCACCTGAAGCCCTCAGAAGCCTCTCCCTCGCACAGCAGGGATCGCTCAGCCTGTCAAACGTTGCAAGGGTGGGACTGAGCTCACTGAAACAGCCGCAGTTTTTCTGTCTGAGGGTTGTTTTCTTTTTTGGGAGGGGGGATGACAGATGTTTACACTTGAATTTGACAATTTGTCTGCAGCCAGTTTCACTTCTCTGCTGGGGAGGTGTTTCACTTCCCTGTGCCGTGTGCTGCGGTGACGACACCATCCTGTGTTAATCCCTGCCCTGACAAAGCTTGGAAAAGTGCAGCCTCATGGCTCCTGATGGCCCTTGTCTCCTCCAGCAGCTTGGATTTGATGTGCATTCCTTGGAAAAGCTCATGTCTATAACGCCAGATAAAAGTCTCAACTGCTCCCTCCCTCAGGTTGCTGCTTCTGCCACCTTCGTGCAGTTTTTCCTGGGAATGTGATTCAGCAGAGATGCCACAAAAATCACAGTTTATTCTGTTTAGAGAATAAAAGAATGTGGCAGTTGAGTGGCAGGAGATCCTAGGTGTGGGTATTTGTCACGGCCGTTCAGCAGGAAGGAGCTGCAGCAGAAGTAAAGCAGGAAAAGAACTCTGAGAATCTGGGTGAGGACGTAAATTAGGTAATTGAGGAGAAGAGGCACAGGGTGAAGAGGTTTGGGACTGAGGTGGCAAAAAGGAGGTCTCTGAAGACAGGGTGTCCTACAACAGAGTAGTGGAATGGCCTGGGTTGGAAGGGACCTTAAAGATCATCCAGTCCCACCCCTGCCATGGGCAGGGACGCCTTCCACTATCCCAGGCTGCTCCAAGCCCCGTCCAAGCTGCCCTTGGACACTCTCAGGGATCCAGGGGCAGCCACAGCTACTCTGGGCAACCTGGGCCAGGGCCTCCCCACCCTCCCAGGGAACAATTCCTTCCCAATATCCCATCTAACCCTGCCCTCTGGCAGTGGGAAGCCATTCCCTGTGTCCTGTCCCTCCATCCCTTGGGAATTGTCTCTCTCCATGTTTCCTGTGGCTCCTTCAGGCACTGCAAGGCCACAATGAGGTCACCCCAAAGCTTCTCCTCTGCAGGCTGAACAATCCCAGCTCTCCCAGCCTTTCCTCCCAGCAGAGCTGCTCCATCCCTCTGCTCATCCTGGAGCCTCCTCTGGACTCTCTCCAGCAGCTCCACGTCCTTCCTGTGCCGGGCCCAGGGCTGGGGCAGGAGAGGTCTCACCTGAGCGGGGCTCAGGGACACAGAAGTCACCTTAGGGTGACCCCCAGCAGCTGACACAGCCACGAGTCCCTCCTGTCTGCCAACAGCAACAACCCACAAACCCCAAACCCCAGGAATCCCCTGTGTGGTGATGCCCAGCTCCAGGAGGGAGACTATTTCGAGCTGTGGCAGGAATTTGGCTGCCGGGAACGTTATTTGTAATTCCAGCCTCCCGAGGTCCGGGTCCTGTGTAATTCCCAGCCTTTGGGCTCCGTGGTGGGGGTGGTTGATGTGGATGTGTCTGTGGCACCAGTGGCACCAATATTTGTGGGATGGTTTTCCATTCTGCTCCCAAGGACAACCCGAATGACCTGCGGGAGCTGAATTTTTGGGGTGGGATGCTGCCCTGGCCTGAGAGCCCGCAGATCGAGTTTCCAAAATGGATTAAAGCATTAAAAGACTGGGGAGGAAGACCTTTTAATGGAAAAGCCAAGCAGCCTCTAACTCTAAGTGGAGTCGCTGCAGTAACCACCATAAAATTCTTATGAACTTGGGTGGAGACAATAATTACAGCACAGCAGGAATGAAATGCTTGGGGTGCCTGGCGCCTGCACCAGTGGCAGCACCAGGAGATCTCAGCTGGAGGCTTTAGAAGCAAAGCTCATTGTTAAAACGTTTTTAAATATGGAAATATAGATCCTCAAGTGATACAAACGTAATGCTTGAACCCAGATTTTGAGAGGGTGGAATTATTTCTTGCCCAGAATTGACTCTAATGGAAATCTCTGATGCTTCTATGCATGGGCTACCCCAAAACTTGAACCCGTGACCTGCTCCTTATCAGTGAATTTTGGGTTTTTTTCCCCTCAGTGCAAAATCATTTCTGTCCAGACCAGAGCTTGGGGCTGCTTGTGAAACGCTCAGGAATGATTTGGGCTCCAGGAAGAGCATCCAGCTCCGAGTGGAATGCAGAAACTGCCCTGAGTGCTGTGTCACTGCCGAGGAGCGCAGGGAAAGGGAGCAACAAATCACAGGAACACCACGTGCAAAGGACAGTTCGGGAGGAAACGGCTCCAACGCAAAGCTGCTCCCACCTTTCTGCACAAAATGCCTTGGGGTGCTTCAGCCTAATGATAGTCCCGAGCTCAGCTGTAATTTCAGACCATTCACAAGCTTTTTGAGGTAGAAATTATCACCCAGGCTTTATGGGGATGACAGAGGCATGAAAAGGTTCAGGCCCAGATTCACGAGAGGATTTAAGCTGTCTGAAGTGGGACTCAGGCTTCGTTCAAACGCTTAAATCCAAAATTACACCTCTGACCACTCCCATTCCCCCAATCCAGGTGGTGCCTTGTGGATACCTGAGAGGGCTTCCCCCAAAAAACAGCCCCAAGCCCTCAAAGCCTCAAGCTCAGGACCTCAGAGTGGTCAGTTGGCCCCGTTTGAGCCCTCTGTCCCCTCTCCTGGGGAAGGGGAAGCTTGCTTTGGAAGCTGCTGCTCTTCTCCAAGGAATTATTTCCAAGGGATGGAGTGACAGGACAAGGGGGAATGGCTTCAAACTGCCAGAGTAGGGTTAGATTGGAAATCAGGAAAAAAATCTTCCCTTTGAGGGTGGGGAGGCCCTGGCACAGGCTGCCCAGAGAAGCTGTGGCTGCTCCTGGATCCCTGGAAGTGTCCAAGGCCAGGCTGGATGTGGTCCTGAGCAACCTGGGATAGGGAAATGTGTCCCTGCCCTTGGTAGGGGGGTTGGAACAAGATGATCTTTACAGTCCTTTCCTTCCCAAACCATTCCATGATTCTGTACCTCAGTGCTGAGGCACAGCGCAGGAGCCGGGAGCACACATGGTGCAGGCTCCAGGGAGCAGGGAAATCGTGGATTCCCTGGAAGAGCAATGCCCTGCTCTGACTGTGACAGGCAAGGAGCCCTTTTACCATCATCAGTGACACTTCAGCAGCATCCCTAAGAGGATGAATCCCAGAGGACAACCCGATAATTCCCTCCTCCAGCAGCGCTCCGGGCAGGGGAGCTGCCCTGGGACTGTTCCCTCGGAGCTGCTTCGCTGGGAGGAAGGACTCTCCGTGCTGGCATTGCACTAATGCAGCGCTCATTGATTCCCGAGCTCGGAAAAGCGCCGGGGTCACTCGATGGATACCCAGGCAGCCGGGAAGGGGGGGATAACCCTGCCATTACCAACCTGGAACCTGCCTGGAACCACCAGAGACGGCCTTGGAGCGCAGAGACGGCCCCGTGGCCTCGGATACGGACAGGGCTTCGTGCACAAAGTCCAGCCCGTGGAAACTCCACGGCCTTGCCAAAGCTTTTCCTTCAGTTCCTCCCTAAACTTCAGGGAAGCGACGTGAGCACAGCTCCAAGCGCCGCTCCGCTGCAGAGCTCTCGTGGCACGGAGCCTTCCAGGCAGCTGCTGCCCTCCTTCCCTCTCCACAACCTCCTCCCTCCCCACGAGGCAGGTAGCTCCCCGTCCTCAGAGGGAACAGTGGGAAAAAGGGATTTGGGATGGTTCCTCACATCCTTTCTTGAGGCCGAATCCTGCTGGAAGCTTGCACGGAATTCCCAACCTGTGCCGAGAGGCTCTCCAAGGGGATGCCCAGGAATGTCATCAAAAGGGGCACAAGGGAGATGAAGGGAATGAGAATATTGGAGAGGCTGGGAAAACTGTGCGGAAGTAAAATGATGGGAAAAACAGTGGGGAAGCAGGATGGGAGAGAAAGAGTTGGAGAGACACGGCATTCAGGTAATAGCAAAAAAAGAAAAGTCTATTTTTTACTGCTCCTAAATGGGTTTTGGAAGGGAACAGAGACTGATTCAGCCTGATGAGGGTTTATGCACATGACTGGGCTGGAAAAGACTTTCCTGACAGCGACCGCAAGCCTCTGATTTGCAGCATCCTCACTTCTGCTCAAGTTCTCTGGCCAGCCCCAGAGCCTGATTTATGTCTCAGAAGGATTTTATTTTGATGACAAAACAGCTGCTCTTATTGGAGTTATAATATGGGGACAACACATGGAGGAACACATGAAAATAAGTGCATTTTTACGAGAACTCCGAGAGTTCTGAAGGGTGGCACACGAAAACAAACAGCAAAATCAAAACAAATTTAAAAACACATAAAAACAACAACAAAAAAGCTGCAGGGCAAACAGATCTCTCGAAACTACGCAACCTTTTCATCCAGAGAGCCACTCTGTTTTCCCTAAACAACGTTCTGGGAAACCCTTTTATCAGAGGCAAAAAATAAAAAGGGAGCCAACGCTCCGAGGACGGCGTCTGTCTCATCCGCGTCGCTCCAAAAACGTCCGAGCCGAGCTGTGCAGGACCAAAAAATAGATTTATTGTGATTGGACTGAGGGCAGTGGCTCAGCACTTGGCATGGCCGCTGTTTACAGCAGCAATGCTCCCGGAGACAGGAAGTTCTCCGAGCCCTCTGCCATTATTTTGCTCCCGGTGCCGCTTTCCGAGCGGGAGTCGTTTCGCCCCGGCGCGGTCTGCAGGGACCCAGCGGAGAGGGGTTTTTTGGGAGCTGGCAGAGCCACTCGAAGTCAGGCTTAGCCTCATCCCAAAGGATGGTTTTTGGGAGTTCAACCCCCGTGTGGAGCCGTGTGGTCCGTGGGTTTAACTCCACAATGGGGGATGCACAAACCCGGCTGCTGGGAGTGACCGTGACAACGCTGGGCACTGGGAAAGGCTTCTTCCCTCCTCTCCTCCTGCCACTGCCTCCCTGCTGAGGTTCCCATCCCTTGGAGGGCTGGGTTGGCTGCTCAGCCTCACTCGGATCACACAGAAATCTTGGTGCAAATTAACGACACAACCAAGCCACTCTAAGTCAGTTAAAAAAGAAATTATTGCTCCTGGCCTCTGTCTTTTGGAGTAAAATTCCCTGTTCAGAGCAGAATGGAGGGAGAAGAGTCCTTGTCATGGAAGTTGACCCTTTAACACATGCTCAGGTGAGAGTCAGTGGCACAGCCCCTTCCTTACATTGAGTCATAAAATCATGGAATGGTTTGGATTGGAAGGAATACTAAAGATCATCCCCCCTGCCACAGGCAGGGACACCTTCCACTATCCCAGGCTGCTCCAAGCCCCGGCCAACCTGGCCTTGGACACTGCCAGGGATCCAGGGGCAGCCACAGCTTCTCTGGGCAACCTGTGCCAGGGCCTCCCCACCCTCACAGGGAACAATTTCTCCCATATATCCAAAGAAAATTCCCATCTCCCTGCAGCCGAACCTCTCTCCCACTGGCTGCAGCATCCCTGTAAAGCCACATCCTTATCAATCCAAACTATAAATAAATGTTTGGTTTCAAACTCTACCAATTAACCCTTTTTTTTCCCCCCAGTTGATTGCCATTGGATTTCTCCTGTTTTCATCCCATCTGGCAAACACCGCTTGTTGTTACTCCAGCGTCCGATACCACGTCCCCTGCAGCATTCCAAAGGCTTGGATCAGCACCCGGACGCCTGCTTAATACTGGTTTTATGACCCTGTTGAGGAGCAGCATCCTCTGTTTTGCACATACTTTTATAATTTTGAACGCCTTTGAGTAAAAAAAAAAACCAAAACCAATTTTAACCAAGCGCTCAAATAACGCGGCCACAAAGCGAAGCTGCGCAGAAGGAGCCCAATTCTGGCTTTGGAAGACCAATAAAAATAATTGGATTTGGAATCCCGGCCAGTAATTTTTGGAGTTTGAGTATTTTTGAGATTCTCTCTTAAAGTGAATGTTTTTTCCTGAAAATGATATCCAGAAGAATCCTGATGGAGAATTTGGGCTTAGTGAAATCTCTCCCATGTTCTCCTACAGAGCTACACCCGCTTTGGCCCTGTGGAAACAGAAAACTCCCACAAAATTTACTCATTCCTCTAATCCAGAGGGATAGCAGGAAATCCATACGTAGGTTTAATTTTCCATCCTTTCCAAGGTGTAGTTTTTCAAACTCCCCCGGAGCTGCAGCTCTCAGTTTTTAGATTGAGATCTCCTGCAGCAAGCCAGGACACTTCTCCATTAGCTACTATTAGGACAACCTATTAATAATCATTTTCATCTGGAAAACATGTTTATTTGTCGGGATTTTTGGAATGTTACGTCCTCCAGAGAAGATAGGAACCGGGACGAATGATTCCACGAGGAAAATATGTCATGCTCACCGAGGCACGGAGCTTTCTCTCTCCAAAATAACTATTTATGTTTAATTTTAGCCAATGAACTTCTCTGGTGTCAGGCTTTTTGCATCAGATCTATTTCATCAGAGTGACCTAAACCGGTTCATTATCCACTAGGAAAACAGGATCCGCTGCAGCAGGAGCAGCTGGAAGCTGGGAATGCTCATGAATGGAGGGCAAAAAATCAAGATTAATTTTGTTTTAAGCAGGTAATCAGGCCAAGGGAGGGGGGGAGGCTGAGATTGGCTGAAGCTTTAAAAGGACATTTTTCTTCCCGAAATGACTTCGTGGGGCTCCCGAGCCAGACGGGCAGGTTTGCCCGGGAACATTCTCCAACTGGGCTGAGGAGCAGGAGCTCTGGAGCTCAGCCAAGTCCAATGGAAATCTGTTTTGTTGAGGAAAAGGAGCCAAATCGCTTTTCCACCGCATCTCCAGGTTTCAGGTGACCTGTGACGGTCTCACTCCTGCTCTGGGTGACAACAAAATCAACTGATTTGGGGTTTTTTTAACTCTAAACACACGGGGCAACCTCTGGGTGTTGGACATGGAACGAGCCCGAAACTTTGGCTGATATTTGGTGCCAAATATTGATTAGGGGAAATCAATCCTCCAGATCAGGGGGACTCACTGACCCTGCCAAAGCCACGAGGGAAACCTGGACAGTAAGTTTGACACATTTTATTTATTAAGAGTGTCAAGAACGAGCATTCCCTCCTCAGAAGGGACAGAGCTGTGGGTGCTGGTGGGGTTTTAACGGGGTGGCTACACCTGATGAAGAGGGAACTGTCCCCGCTCAAAGCCACTCCTGATTCTCCATGAGGGATTTAAAATCAGGGATTTTAAATGGGCACAAGGAGCCTCCACCCTGCCCTCAACCAACGCGAACTCTCAGTCCCTGCTCACACGCCGCTCCTGGCGTGGCATTATCACCGGTGGCACTGAACTTATTCCAGCTCAAATATTCCACGGCAAACAAGGCTGGGGTTCATTTTCCCGCAGCGAAGTATCAAAGGAAGCAGTGCCCTTTGAAGCAGCCACCTCGTGCTTCAGGCTTCACACAAACCCCACAGAACAGCAGCTCAGAAATCCCGTACAAAGGCAAACAATCCCCGCCTTTGGAAAACAATCCCCCGGTGGAGGAGTAAACAAAAGCATCCATTAGTCACCCGCTCCAAAGATGGGCGGCCAAGGGAGGTGATGATATTTAACCGGGAAGCCTGACTAACAGCACGCAGCATTCCCAAGTTACCCCACTGCTTAAAGGATCCCGGGCACCTGGATTCACACCTGGATACCACAGGCTTGTGCCTGTGGGCGAGCGAGTGGCCGCTGGCCACCGGCCGAGGGGGTCGGCCACGCTCCCTGCCAAGTTTTTCCCAGGGAACGGGGGCTGTTTTCTCCCAGCTGCCGGAGTTTGACCTTGAAGCTCCCCCAGTTCCCTGTTATGATTTCCAGCCTCATTACCATGGCCAGGAACTGAGCTCCAGGTTTGTTTTTATTAGCTTCTCCACCACTCTGCCAGCTATTCATTTGAATCTTCTAAACAGTCAGCTCTGAATCATAATGCAAATTCCATTTACTGAAAAGGTGGTACCTTTAATATAACAAATGAACACGTTTAATGACTGATACTTTTAGACATTACAGCATCTCTCATGTTTTCAGTAAATGGATATAATTTTCTCTGCATTACCCTATTATTATTCTCCGCTGGCGTTCTCAGCTGCGGGTGTTTTCCACCGAGCGCATTTGAAGATGGCCCAAACAACACAACTGGAGAGACATCTGCCTCTGAGCCCTCAGCTAGCGCTGCTGCAGCAGGCACAGGACAACTGGATCGGGGATTTTATCCCTAAAATGTATTTAGTGCTTCGGCAGGGCCACGCTGCTCCACGGTGGTGGCTGTGTTTGTGTTGGAAGGACAGCCGGGGATGCGTTTCACTTCAAAGGCAAACGGAGGCTGTTGTGTATAATCAGGATAACTTCCTTGCTCCGAAGCCTGACACATCTCCCATTTGGAATAAAACCCAGAAGTGGGTCACCTTTGTGACTCTCCCGAAGCACGCTCAGGAATCTGTGTTCCCGAGGAGCTCCCGCGGAACCGGGACAGGGCTCGGATGACACACGGGAACACGGGGAGGGGGAAATGGTGAGGAAGGGTCAGCAATCCCTGACTCCTGAGGGACACCAGGGCACAAATTACTCCAAAATAAAACCTCCTGAAGTGCAGGAGACGCTGTCATGTCACTAAATTGCCCTGGAATAACACCGGAACACCGGAATGCCCCATTCTGATTTTAAATACAAACAAAACATTAGAAAAACACATCATTAAACATCACACGAAGTCACATGGGAGATGTGATGGTTTCTCATCCTTGACCTTAAAAGAGAGAGGCTGATCCTTCTCCTGAGCTTTTTCTGGACAACAACTCCCTGGCTTCTCCTTGTGGGTTCGACTGAACCTCCCTGGACTCCCCTCATGGCGACAAGGGAAGCATTTAAAAACCAACAGGATGGCAACCCTGGTGGCTTGGGATCAATGGGACTTAAGATGAAGGAGTGCAGTTGCCAAGGGTCCTTCTGTTGGTTTTTTTGGGATGAAGCTTTGTGCACCTGCGCGCTCCCGGGCAAGCCGCACGCCTCAGGTTCTGTTTGCAGCTCCTCAAAAACATCTTTCTATAATCCCAGTCTAAGTCAACTCTTATTTGTTATTTATGCTCTGAAGGCTTTTTTATTTACACACCAGTAATTACTGGTTACGGCAGAGACACAACAAGTCAGATATCAAACCCTTCCGTCCTGCCTGGTCTCTCCCATCCACCTTGCAGGAGACATTAACAGGACTGTTGCATTTTGAGAGGAAAAAATATGAGAAAAAGTGGCTTCAGCAAGTCAGGAACCTCCAAAATTTTTAGATCTATGCAGGAATTATTTGTGCTTTTAGCTCGACTCCCTCTGCGGCAGAGAGTATCGGCAACCCCGAGACGACCACGAGCTGAAAATTCTCATTTTAAATCGAAAATCCACCATTTAAACTTAACCATGGGTAATACTGCTCTGTCCTAAATCAGCAGGGGTGGCTTCCAGAGCCAAAATGCCACTCGCTGGGTGGTTTTTAATTTTTTTTCCCAACGGGATTTCACCGTTTCCAAACGGAAACAACGCGGATAAACCAAGGCAAACCGCAGCACCAATCCCACGCCTTTGGAATTGGCCCGCACCACATCCTACAACATTCCCTGGTGGAGAACACCCTTCTAGCACCATCCCGGGAGCCGAGAGGAGCCGGGATCCCCCCGTGTACCTCTGCCGCTGCGGCCCACGAAGCGCAGGTCGTTGAAGCGCGCCACCTGGTTCTTCATGGCGGCCGTGGCGTTCCGCAGCTCCGCGGAATAGTTCTCGTCATTCCCGGCCATCACCGTCACCAGCGTCCCGTCGGGAACGTCCCCCAGGGCCACCACCTGCCAAAAAGCAAGGAGCAGCCGCCTGAGTTCGGGGAGCGGATGGAAAAAATGGGGAAAGATTTGGGTAGACCAAGCGGCTTTTGGGGGAGGTGGGAATCGCTTCCCATTCCTGGTTTGCTGGAAGGGAAATCCTTTTCTTCAAACCTCTTCTCCTCCCCAGCGTTGTCCCCTTTGTTATTTTTTAATCAGCAATTTTGATTATTCCACACGCACCCACTGCTAAGTAATATCAGCATTGCTGGTAGTTGACCTGTTACTGCATTAAAATGCTTTCCATTCTGGACCAAAATTGTTCTTCTCCACATTCCCTGGAAAACTGAAAGACCTAAGATACTACATTTTTTTTGTATCATTGCATCTATTATATTACCATAACATATATTATTTAAAGTGCATCTTTTTTACCCCTCATCGTGGATTTCTACCATTTTAAACCTTATTTTTCCTAACGATTGGACAGAAGATTTTCTACATTGATGCTCCTCTGAAATACCCAGCATGGTGTGTGCTCTGAGAGGAAAAATACATAAAATGAGCTTTCTAAAATCTCCCTCTCTAATTGTCAATAAATAAATTCAAGTAACAGGGCTCGATGCTGCTCTGATTTGCATCAGTGGCTCTTAACAGAGCTGCCCAGGAATAAATCCAGAGTAAAACCATGGAAAATTAGGCCTCAATCAAAGGTTTAATCCCAATTAACTGAACAATTCCTTTTTTTCCTTCAGAAGCATAAAAGCAAATCACGGAATTCAGCCCTCACCCGCAAGTGCACGGGTGGAAATCGTGATCTGAACTAATGAAATCTGCTTTTCCCTTTTCCCAAAACGTTTGTGCTGCAGCTCCTTGCTGCCAGCATCCATCAAACGTTCGGGAGCACGGAATTCACTGGGTTTTTGATGAGAGATACGTGGATTTCTAATCTTGAACGTTCTGGCTCTTCCCCACGCTGTTCGCACCGCTTAAGCGATGAAAAATTTCCTTTTTATTGTATCTTCTGGAATTCTCCAAACAAACTCAACCTGCTGCAATGGAATGGATATCTGGGCTGTCTCTCCATGTTCTCTGGCAAAAATCAGAGCTTCAATTATTTTGCCATTTATATTTTTAGAGCCCACTGCTGTTTCCCCAATCCTACAGCAGCGACGCCAGGACTACCACCAAAAAAAAACCCCCAACCCCCCCCAAAAAAAAGAAACCCAGAGAAAAAAAATCCAGCGAGTTTTTAATTCCTCTTTTGCAGCCGGGAAGAGGAAGCAGCCCTGCGCTGTGTCCCCTGAGCTGCAGCTCAATATTTTTCCTTCCTCTTAGCATTTCTAGCCTGTGTCCAGGCACTCACAATTGGCTGTAGCTTGTCACAACCCTGTTTTATTTCTCTTACTTTCTAAATTGTTTGGTCTTTAAAAGCGGGATCAGCGCCTCCTTTACTTGATCCATCCCTCATTTTCATTCCCCAGCCACAGCTACCTCCCAAAACAGGAGAGAATTCCCCCGTTTCAGGTATTTCCCAGCCTTTCCTTCCACGGGAGGCTGAGCTTTCCACTTCCGTGCTCTCCCTTTGGTCACCCATAACCCTGATTTTCACTTCCACATGCAAACCTAAAATCTCTGGGTCAAAATTCCCTCTTTACATCTCTGTTTCAACTTCCCCTTCCCCGTTCCTCCCCGGCCCTGGCTTTTGGGTTTTTGTTCTGCTCTCTGTGCTGTGATGTTGTTTTTTGGGCCTGCTCTCCGCGCTCAGCTTTTCGAATTTCCCCGATTTTGGCATAAATGAGTCCCTGCTCGAAATGCTGAAGCTTGGAAATCTTCACACAATCAGCAACTGCCAACCCAACGCCCTCAGTTCTTAAAAATCCCTGCAAAACCTTAATGCATGCACAAGTAACAGGGAAAAGAAAGGGAAAAGGGAAAATCGGGGCATTACCCTGCCATGCAAATGTTTTGCATGTTCATTTAAGGGAATTTATGCCAGGATTTTAAGCATCCACGAACGTTTTTCATGGATCCAGGGTCAGTTTTCGCACACAGAACAAATATTTTAAAGCTTTCAGATCACACTGGAGGCAACCTCGACGATCAAACACGTGAAGAAAATATCAGAAACAAGCCTAAAACCGACACAGCCCAGCAAAGAAACTGGACTTGAAAGTCACAGACAATAGAAACAGAAATACAAACATTTACATTAGAAAAAAGACTAAACAGATAAGTTGGGACTTGCTGACTGGAGTTATCAAGGACTTTGTTGTACTTTTCACCTCTGAAAAATACGTATTTCAGAGGAGCAAGGAGAGTATCTGGGTTGCAGTGCTGTGGGGTCTCTAAATTATCTACTGCTCCTGCATCAATTAATCCAAATTGGCCTTTTAAATTAAGATTTAGATTCTTTCTTAACAGCAATTGGACAATGAATTTACATGGCCTCTTCTTAGTTCTTATGCATTATTTTCTAAGTTTCTCAGAATCGTTAATGTAGAAAAAACAACAGAAATTGATCATTTTGGTTTGAAATAATATCCCGATCCTGGAGATCAAACATCCTAAGTGAATTTTTCTAAACGTGAAAACTTTCTGCCTCTCTCTTTATTCATACAATTAATAAAAATAACAAAAACTTGACAAAACTCGGTGCTTTTTGTCAGATTCAAGCAAAATATTGGCAGCACAGGAATGATCTGAACTATTTCATTTTTCCTGGTCCAAATTATCTGAAAAATCACGAATTTTAAAAACGCCTTTGTAAACACTCAACATTTAGTACAAAAACAATGAGATTGGTTCAGACGTGGCAAATTATTTCAGGATTCATTTCCCAGCGGTCCATGGAGAGGGAATTTGGGGAGTGAAGCTGAGGAACACCGAGCGCCCTGGCAAGCAGGTGCCTCCCAGCCCACCCGTTCAGGGTCTCACAATGAAACCTTTTCCTATTTTGGGGCGGGCTTCATTAATTTTCTTTTTATTTGGAATATTTCTAGGTAAAATTATCCCGGTGTTCCCAAACTCCCGGAGAATTTGAGCCGGGAGCGGGCGAACAGCAGAGGCTGCACCGGGAGGAGAGAGGAGGGAGAGCGGCTCTGGGCATCTCTCGAAACCCCCTGGAACTGTTTCCAGGCGCAATTCCCACATAACCATGGCATTCCCAGGTGCCAGGGGAGGCAGGAGGGACCGGGATCCCTCCGGCCGCAGGGATCCATCCCCCAGGAGAGCGCAGGCATTCCGCTTATCTCCCTTCCCGGCGGGGCGGAGCGGCTCTCACGCCCGTATTCCTGCCTTCCAGGAGCACAGCTTCCCGAGCAATTAGCAGCAGTCGCCCGGTGCGTGGGTAACAGTGCAATAATTAATCTAAATGCGGGAATTTAGGAAGTGAGCCCGCCGATTAGTTCCTCCCTTCGCCCAGACTCCTCTATCTGCGTAAAACAAGAAGACCAGACATAATAAAACTTTTCCCCAAAGCCGCCTCGTCAGCAGCATTTCCCAAAGCTCTGCGAGCTGAGCCGATTCCCTTCTCCCTCCTTTTCTGCCCAAAACCCATGGGAAAGGCTCGAGTCTGGTCGCCCCCGACATAAAAAAAGTTGTACAGAGGCAGTCGGGGTTTAGCAGTGACCGCAACAGAAAGCACCAACCTGACAAATCCCGATCCCAAATCTAACCCCGGGGGCTCCCGAGGAGCTGCAAGCCCGAGCGGCTCCCGCCTCGGAGAAAAGGATAACGAGAATAATTTACCTTTTCCTCTCCTCGCTCGGGAGCGAAGCTACAGCAGCGGCGAGAAAAGCAGCGCGATCGGGGGGGAGTCAGCCACGGACCCGGGCGAAAACACAGCGGGAGCGAGGGGAGGATGGTTTTACTCCAGAGGGGAGGATAATTTTCCTGGAAGCCGGGTAACGGGAAGGGAGGAAAGCGCCACGAGCATCCCCCGCACCGCCCGGCGCGACAGGAGCCGGGATGGGCTCTCCCCCTCGCTCCTTCCCATCCTGTGCCGCGCTTTCACTCGGATTGTGCGAGGAGCTCTGGAAACGGGAGAGCTCCCGAGCGCTCTGCCCAGGTTAGGCCGCGGCTTTGGCTGTTATTAAACCCGGCCGATAAAAAAGGAAATGTGGGGGTTTTTTTGGATTGTTTTGTTGCGGTTTTTTTTTCCCCCCCCCGAGGGGTCCCTGGCGGGGGGAAAGCCGGCGGCTCCCGAGCGGGGCCGGGCGTGCCCCGTGGGTGGCAGCGGGGACAGGGGGATCTGCCACCGCCGTGGGCGACTTTTGGGGGAGCCCGGGGCTCCTGCGGTTCCGGGGGCTCCTTCAGTTCCGGGCCGCCCGCATCCGTCCGCAGCATCTGGTCCCCAGGGCAGCCAAACTCGGCGGCTCTGGTTTTTTTATTTATTTTTTTTTTCCCCCTTGAGCAGAGCCGCCTCTCACTCGCAGAGTTATGAATGGGGAAAAGGAGGGAGGCAGCGGCTGGAGGGAGCCTTTCCCAGCCTGTGGCATTCCCCAGCTCGCTCCTGCCCGGAGCGCGGCCGGGAGCCTTCCCACGCGGGCGCGGACGGAAGGATGGAAAGAGGGAAGCGGGGAAGGAAAGCAGCACGGGAGGAGGGAAGCGCGGAGCCGCGACCACCGAGCCCCCCATCCTCGGGACGCGCATCCTGCCCCCCGTTCCCACCGCGCCCACCCAGCCCTGCCCCGCGGGGGTCCCGCACCTACCTTGAAGGCGATGGGCAGCGTCTTGTTGCAGCGCCAGTGGGTGGGCAGCACGGAGCAGAGGAAGTTGGGGCTGTCGGTGCGCACCAGCTCCCCGGGGTGATCCGCCAGGACCTCCACCATGCTGCGGTCGGCGCCGCGCAGCTTCCCCGGCAAAGCCCCGCTGTGCTCGGCGCCGGGCAGCGGCAGCGGCTCGCTCATCTTCCCCGGGCTCAGCGTGGTGGAGGGCGGCGTGAAGCGGCGGCTGGTGCTGGTATCTACGGGGATACGCATCACAACAAGCCTTTAGAGCGAGAGACCTCCGCAGAGTTCCTACAGAACGGCGAGGCGAGCGTAACTCTTCAGCGAGCCGCTCTCCGGGGACCCACATAAACGGATCCGGGCGGAGGACCCGGGGGAAAGTCGTTTCTACGCCAGTCCCCGAAGTTAATTTTTTGCTGAAGGCGGCTGAGATAGCGAGCGCGCCGAGCCTTAACTCTTGGCTTCCTGGAGAGGCGGGACAGATCACGTTAATCCGATAAGCGCCAGGCTCTACCGCGCATCGAGCCCGCGGCCGTGACGCGGAAAGTTACCGGGGACAAAGCTCATCCCAAACTCCCGAGCGCACCGTGGAGAGAGAGGGGGAAAAAGAAAAAAAAAGGAAAAAAAAAAAAAAAAAAGGGAGGCGTCCAAGAAGTGCGAGACGCGGTCAGAAACACCCGCGCAGCCCGGGCTCCCCGGGTTCTTCCAGGTGATTTCTCTCCTAGTCCCAAGAGAAAATAAAATGCACCAGCGTCTTCCGGAGGGCAAGAATCGCTCTCCGAGAGAAATTCGGGGTTGTCTTCGCAGAGGAGGCGGTACGTGAGCTAAACTTGCTGATCAAAGGTCAGCTGGCGCAAACCGTGGATATAAATTCACGTACACACACTCACGCACACACACATATACCGGACTTCATAAAATATTTACAGTAGAATCTGTAGAGAATTTAAACACAACAGGAATCCATTAATGTTCTCCGCGAGAATTGTTTGGGGTTTTTTTTT
>VZRJ01005102.1:87501-104776 GCA_013397565.1 Ptilonorhynchus violaceus
GAGCTGATTGTTGTAAACACGGAGCGAACCCGACACAAGAAAGGTCCGAAACGCCGCGGTGTGACACAGATGCAGAAAACACGGCGTGTTTGCGTTTGTTTTTTTCCCCTATAAATTCCCGGCGTTATCAGTGCTGAGGTGAAGGACTAATGCGGGTTAAAGGCGACGATTTTCTTGTTTAACCGCGCAGGAACTCTGGCGAGGGAAGTCGAGGAGTTAAAAGAGGGAGAGTGGCCAGGGAAAACACCGCGGTGAGGATATTTTGGTGCGGATCGAGCTGTTTTGTTTTACACGCCCATCAGCACTGGCTGCACCTGGGTTGTTTTGGTGGGTTTGGTTTTGTTTAGGGGTTTGGTTTTTTTTTTTTTTTTTAGTTCGGTGTTCATTTTACTTTCTTTAGCCAATTCTATTCATCGTCTCCCTCACGATTTGATTTTTGCGTGACAAAGAGAGGGACTCTCACAGGGTATTTTCTGTCCCCTCGTGCAGGTGCTCGGGAAAAACAGGAATTAAGCAGCTTGTGGGAATATCAGTGGCGAGGCACAGTGAGGAAACGACGCAAAGCTGATGTTCCTTCTCCCATAATTAAGCTTTTTAGCATCCCTAAATTTAAGACGTGCGCTCGGACAGACTTTTGGGATCCTTTTAAAATCGCAACGGGTGTTAAAGCTTCACCAACTCGCATCCCAGCACTGCCTACATTTTGTATTTTGACCTCATTTTATCCCGGCCGTAAACAAACCACCAGGGAATCTCCATCTCCGTCGCGCGACCACAAATCCCCGAGGGTTTGTTTTTTTTTTTTTTTTTTTTCCCCCTTTCCCATAACACAGCCGAGAAAAGCTTTGGAAAACGCGAGAGAGGGAAGCAGCAATCCCGGGGGTGAATTTTGAACGGCCTCAGTCGCCGAGAGCCTGAACAAGGCGGGCGAATATTCCCCGGCCGAGCAGCCGTGGACACTCGGAGGGTTTGGAATGGAGCGGGACAGGAGGGAACTTGCACGGGGCAGGCACCAAACGTTTTGTTCCAGGATGGGAAAAATGCCGAGCTTGACAGAGCTGGCACCGCTGTCACATGAGCAGAGCTGGCTCCACCAAGCACTTCCAAGGCGCCCAGCCCCAATCCCAGCAGCTTTCTGCTGAATTCCACGGAAATCTCGGCAGGGAAAAGCAATTTCAGGGCACTGAAATGTGTGGAGCATCTGTGGTGTTATTCAGTGGGTCAGCTCTCACCTCTTGCACCTGAATAAATTTAATATATGCAAAAAAAAAAATGCCTGATCCCGCGAATTTCATTCACAGGCGTTGAGCTACTGGTTCCTTGGTGGCAGAAGCGAGGCACACCTAAAACACCGCTGTAAACGTATTTTTATCAGGCTTCTGGATTAGCCCTGAGAATATTTATTGCACAGCAGTCGCTGCCATGGGTGATGCCACTGCCTGAACCGGGAAAAAAAAAATTCCCATAAATCTGTATTAAATTATTTTGGGGCTAATAGTGAAACATCGCACGGAGAAAAGCAGCGGCCACTGCAGAACAAGACAACTTTCTCATTTCCTGAAACGTGCCTGTTTTATCCCATCGTGTGCCAGGCACCAGAACGCCACCAGGAATGAGGTGTGAGCTGGCCAGGGCTGTGCATGGAGCATGGAGAATTCCAGGGAGGGGGAAGAGCCTAAACCCCGGCAGGGATCTTGACTTTGATCCCTGCCAACAGACGCAATTCCCTGTGGGAGCGGGGAAAGTGCCGCAGCTCATTTCAGGCAAAGCAGGGGGGTGGTGAGAGGAGATAAAATAAACCCGTGTCCATTCGATCCCTTTAACCTGGGCAGCTCATCACGTGTGAGCCTGGAAAAAAATTCCCAGGGGCTCTTTATCCCCTTTAGGATCCTGAGGTGATAAACGGTGGTTAAAACCCCATATCCTTTAGGATCCTGAGGTGATAAACGGTGGTTAAAACCCCATCCCGTCCTTCCCGGGCAGAAGCTGAGAGCTTTTTTTCTTTCCAAATAGGACGATCCTTGCTCTTGTCACTCCAAGTGTTTTAGGAGGTGCCCTTGGCTCCTGGTTGGGGACGTGGGGAAATGGTTTCCCTAAATATCCAGAGGGTTGTCAGAGAAATGGGTGGCACAGGCACGGACCTACACATGAAGGGAGATTCCTTTTACCATTTCAGGGACACCTTCCACTATCCCAGGCTGCTCCAAGCCCCGTCCAGCCTGGCCTTGGACACTCCCAGGGATCCAGGGGCAGCCACAGCTTCTCTGGGCAACCTGTGCCAGGGCCTGCCCACCCTCCCAGGAAAGGATTCCTTCCCAATATCCCATCTATCCCTGCCCTCTGGCAGTGGGAAGCCATTCCCTGTGTCCTGTCCCTCCATCCCTTGGGAATTGTCTCTCTCCATGTTTCCTGTCAGCTCCTTCAGGCACTGCAAGGCCACAATGAGGTCACCCCAAAGCTTCTCCTCTCCAGGCTGGACAATCCCAGCTCTCCCAGCCTTTCCTCCCAGCAGAGCTGCTCCATCCCTCTGCTCATCCTGGAGCCTCCTCTGGACTCTCTCCAGCAGCTCCACGTCCTTCCTGGTGCTGGGGATCCCGAGCTGAACCCAACATTCCAGCTGGGATAGGCTCTCTGGGGGTGCAGAGGCAGAGGGATCACATCCAGAGCTGAGGGATCACCCAACCTCATTTTCCCAGGAAGACCAACGGGTTTGGTCCTGGCCGGGTAGTTCTGCCTGGACATGAGGGAATCAGAGAGCAATTCCAGGGAAGGGCAACTCCAGTGCTTAAAGCTCTGGAAGGAACTACCTCCAGGGAGAGATGAAAGGAGTTAAATAGGCCCAGAGAGAACCTGGGGCAAGAGGGGAGCCAAGAGCACGGCGTGACCGCGGATTCCACGGACGTGAAGGGCAGGGCTTGCTTCCATCAGCTAAAAACGATAAGGAAGAGGCAGCAGATGCCAAGGGAGGGAAAAGGAGTTCGTTTTGAGGAGCAGGGGCAGCTCTGAGATCCGGCGGAGAGGGGAACCCGCTCCCAGGGAAGCCGCGGATCCAACAGCGCTCGGAGTGTTCAAGTCAGAGCTTGACGAGCACCTCGGAGGGGAACGGTGGAGAAAGGGCAGAGGCAAAGCCAAAAAATGCTGGGTACAGCCTAAAAAAAAAAAAACAACCAAACCCAGATGGTTTTTGAGGCCGTTCTGGAGGAAAACAAAACGGTGCAAACACTCGGAGCTGTTGGGTTTCTGCCTCCTCGCAGGCCAGAATTAAAAATGTGTGTATGGGTAAGGCTTAGCAGGGAAAATGAGACATTTAATATGATTCTACCGCGGGTAATCCCCAGAGGAGAAGCCAATTATTTGAAAAGCTCAGGAGTACGGGGTGGAGAAGGGGTGGAAATTGTTGAAAAGCTGCCATCTGCTCTAAGAACTCGCTGGTTTTTAGGCTTAAAAATACACATTGTGTGCCTTTATATTCTGCTCATTACATGCCCAGATGAATGCAGATAATATCACCCACGCTGAGTATTTTCTGTGGTGGGTTTTTTTTTTGTGCTCAGGTTCACATCATAACGACCCCCAGCATTGATTGTAATATTGGGGGTTTTGATCTGCTCTGGTAGGATCGCTACGGATGCTTTGGACCAGCAAATGGGGGGGAAAATAAAATAAAAAGAGAATAAAATAAAAAAAAAAAAAGAGAGAAGTGCTTCAGGTAGAGGTGAGTGACCAGCCAGAAACTGAGGCCAGTAAAAAACCCCTCAACTACAGGTGGTTTTTAGGCACAAACCTGATTTTTCAACCAACACACAAAAGATATCAAAACTTGGAGCAGCCTAAATCACGCCTAACTTTGCCCCAAATTCCAAGCCGTGAAACTTCCAAACGGAAAGGTTTTTAAATCCCCCAAAATCTGTCCTCCCTCTGCATATGGGATTTGTTGTTCAGGTCTTTTCCAAGCTCAAGGATTCTGGGATTCTGTGACTCAGCACCCGAACTCAGTTCTGAGCGCTGGGATTCTGTGATTTTACATTTCCCTGGAGCTGTTCCCATTCCCATCCCACAGTGGCCTGTCCGGGGAGGCTGCTCCCTGTGGACACAGCGTGGCTGGCACGGGGCTGGTGTTGGCATTCCCAGGCTCAGGTGGGATCTTAAGCAGGGAAGAAAGAATTTCAGGGATTCAATGTGGGGATCCATTAATGGAGCAGAGCGTGGTTTTCCTCCTCTGTCCCTGCTTCCATCAGGGGATGCTGCAGTGGAAGTCACAGAATCCTGGGATTTAGGCTGGAAAAGCCCTCCCAGCCCATGGAGTCCAAGCCGTGCCCCATGCCCACCTTGTCACCCAGTGCTGGGCCCAGACTGTGGGATTGGCCCAAATTGTGGGATTGGGCCCAAACTGTGGGACATGGGAGGTCTGCAGCGTTTGGGGGGAATGGAGCAAAATCTGGGCTTAAATTGTAGGGGGGGAAAAAAGATCTCCGCTGGTGAGGGGAGAGGATTCCTGGAGAAGCCACATCCTGGGATGGGACTGGGATGATCCCAGCTGCTCTCACAGAGGCAGCGCTTCCAGGGATCCCTCTGGCAGCCCTCACCACTCCTCACTGGACTTAAAACACATGGGAATAATTGCTGTGAAGGTGTCATTTAGTTTTCCTGGGAATCACGGCCTCTCCTCCGTGGGTGGGATTGTTCCAGGAGCGTTTTTAACTTGCCAGGTCTGTCACGCGCTGCCTTTGATCCCGACCACGGATCTCCCCCAGCTCTGAAGGAAGTGGGAATTCCTATCAAAGCCTCGGTTCCTCTTTGTTCCAAGTGAGATTTGTGTGCCAGGATGGGAACAGAGGCAGCCCAGGGAGAGGGAAGGAGCAGCCCAGGTGAGCCAGGTCCCTTCAAGTGTCCCAAGTGAGGATGCTCAGGCTCCTGCTGTCCCTTTCCTCGTCCCCTCCGGCACCTCCTTGTCCCCAGACACTGATCCTGAGCTCGTCCCTGCTTCTCTGCTCCCTCAATTCTGCCTGCAAGGCCCAGCTTTGTGCCAAAGGCCTGGAATTACAGCTTTTCCCATCACCTCTCACTTCGGTCTCATCACAAACCCGCCCTGAAACACATCCCAACCTTACAGAATATTCAAGAACTATTTTTATTTATAATAAATGACTCCCCATGAATACCAACCCCAAACAATGCCCAACCCTTTTAAAAGGAAATTTGCTGTGGAGGGAACAAAGCTGAGCAAGATTAGCCCCAGATCACATTCCTCATCCTGCTTTCCAGGTACAGATGTCGCACCTGATACCCACAAGGCAAAGTTCATTTTCAAGACAACAGCGCCTTTTAATCTGTTTTTGCTCCAGTTCATCCGCACAGTTGTGAAATTTGGGACTGGAACTGCCTCGGGTTTTTAGCTTGCTTGGGCAACAGATAAGTGTGGCAATATCGTGAAGCTTTTCTCAGCCAGCACAAAGCATCCTTGCCTGATTTTTTAGGTGTGGATTATCAGCACAAAATCCAATCTATATTGAACAAAGGTAGGGGCTGGTTTGGTTCATGCCCTGCACGAAGCACCTCTTGTAACATCCACTTAATGTTGGATTTATCTGCTGTACCTGCAGTGTCCCGCGGAGCAGGAATTGCATCCATAACATCCCTCACTGGGCGCTCACATTTGTCCTGGCCAGCCAGGGGATATCAATCCAAAGCCCTTTCCAACCCCAGCCCCTCTGTGATTCCAAGAGCACCCTGTAAATTCCTTCTCATTCCATGCTCTCCAGCAGGAAAGGAAGATGTTGATTACTGAGATGCTACAAAAAAAGGCAACCACAGAGTCCCTGCACCTCACAGAGCACCCCACAACCCCCAAGATTTATCCTGACTACGTGTCCTAACACCCTGGGCAGGTCAGAAAAAGGCTCTTTTCCTATTTTTTCTCCTTTGCAAAAGCCTAAGGAATCCCCCAGGCGTTTGCAGTGTGGAAGCAAAGCAGGGAAAGGCCAGGATGGTCCCAAGGGAATGGCAGAGCCTTTGCCAGGCACAAATTTCATCCCCTCGGTGCTTGGGTGGTGAGTCCTCAGTGCCAGGGGTTATCTGGAATTTAGGGACAGTGAAAATGATTCCATGCCATTTTTCCAAGGGTTCTGCCACAGAACCAAACCCTCTCAATTTGGGAGGAATTCAGAGTTCAAAGGATTAATAAATCAGAATAAAACCTGTCCCCTTGTCCAACTGCAAAGGGAAACTTTGCTGCAGGTCATGTTAACAGGAGGTGCTGGATAAATATCCTAAAACATGCTGGGGTCGAGGAAGGAATGAAAAACAACAGATATTCCTTCCTTCAGTGCAAACTTTCATTCTCTGGTGTTCATTGGATCTTTTAAAATCAAACCCATAACAAAAACCCCATTAAAACCTGGCTATCAAACCCTTTTGCACACAGGTATCAATTCAATTCAGTCAATATTTAGCAGGAAAGGAGTCACTAAGGACAAAGCCACAGTGATATAGAAATTAAATATATTTTGCAGAATGCCAGATATTAAGAAAAGGATATGATGTTTTTCCCTGTGGGTTGTGCAAGAGGTTCCAGCGATGCTGGAAAAAGCAGTTTTATTTTCTACAGATGCACAGCGAAATAAACCATGGCAGGGTCTATAAATTTAGTCAAGGTTTGGTTCAAATTCCTATTATTTTATCTAAAGTATCCTCCTGATAGAGTTATCTGGGATGGGAAAATTTTCCCTTGCTTGTGGTTTGTGGGGGATTAAAAACTCGCCAAGCCCAGAGGCTGCACCTTTAATTTGGCTAAAAGATCCAAATGATCCAAAAGAGAAACGATCCCTGTGACCAAAACCCTGGGACCGGGAACAACCCAAATCAACCAACAAATCCCATTTCACCCCCTGGCCCTTCAGAATTCCTTTGCTATTTCTGAGTTTCCAACCATCCCTCACCAAGTGCCACCACGTGGATGTCACCTCCCGATCCCCTCCGGATTTGGGGGCACCCCCCATCCCGAAATATTTGAAGTAAGAGGCACTTTGCAGGGTTTCCTCTGAAGAAACGGGTGCAGTTACAAAGGCTTGCAACATCCTTCACTGAGAGCCCCCACAACTGCCTGCTGGAGAGGTTTCCTTATTCCCAACAGAAATTCTGGCTCTGAAGGGCTTTTTTTCCCTCATCATTAACGGACACCCAACATTCCCACCTCACCACGACGCGACGGAGAACTCTCAAAAAGATGAAACTTTACCAAAAAAGCCGGGGGCTGCTCTGCTTTTCCTCATCAGGTACATGGTCCAGGAGAGAGGAGAAGCCAGGCCGAAGTGCCCGGGGTCCATGGTGGAATTCAGGGATGCCCGAGCCCGGCAGGAGCTGGAGCGGGCGAGGGCAGAGCTCTCCCTTTTCCAGGGCCGGCCCCAGAGATCCGTATTTAACCGGAGCAAATTGGAAAATGACAGCCAGCCATACTTAGTCCGGGGGGTTTTTTTTCCTCCACTAACCAAACTCACAGGAGACTTCCCATCTTTTCCCTCTCCCTCCCTCTCTCCCTCTCTCTCTCTCTCTCCTGGTTTTTTCTTGCCTCAGGCATTTATAAGCGAGTAATTCACATTTGAGCTCCTCTCGGGTGATTTCTCTCTGCCCCACTGGAGTGGAAGGAGGGCAAGATTTAAGTTCAGAGTTTGGCTGGGAGGGAGCAGGTTGGGATTGCTCCTGGTTTTTTGGCTGTTGGGAAGGTGCAGGGATCTCCTTCCGGTAAATAATGACAGGGATAATGATCCTTTCTGCAGATCCCCCCTGCTCACATCATTTGACAGTCCCTAGCACCAGACTGGCATCATGAAAATGCCTCTGAATATGAAGATTTTTTTTTTTCCCCACCCTCATTCCACCTGTACGTGGGAATAATCCCAGGGACAGCGCTCTGGGATGGGAATTTTGAGTGAGGAAGAGAAATCCATAAATAGGAGTCAGGATCTGCAAAAGTGGAAATTCTTCTGTAGGAAAAGTGATCCTACATCTCCAATCTTTGCCGTTTAAAGGGAAGTTGTCCTTCCTGGATGCAAACAAGTCACCACGTGCAGAATCCAGCAGTTTCGTAGGAATTCACAGATCAATAAATACATGGAAAAATGGAGGAAAGAAAGGATGGACAGACAGGGACAGAGATCTCCCAAAATGTCCAAGCAGACCCTGAAGTTTATCCCATTTGTTCCACACAACGTGACAATGCTGCAGGCACCGGGAGGGTGCAGAAGCAGCTGGAGAACAACCAGAATCCAGCTCAAATCCAGATTTCCAGGGACTCTCCTGCACTTGGTGGCTCCCACAGGGATCCCCTCCCTCTCTTTGCTTAATTTAAGCATTGAAGCCAAATTTATTCCCTGTCCTTCTCCACCTCATCTTTCCTCACCTTTCTCCTCCTGGAAATTGGAGAGGTGGCCACAGACAGGGATAAGAAGACACAAAACCAAGCAGGAACAGTTTCTGGGTAATCAAAAAAATGCTGCCAAACCCACAGTTGATATGGGGGGACAGGGGGGGTTATTTGGGGTTTTTTGGCTTGTGTTTTCCACATTCCAGGCCGGGATATTTCTGATGAAATCAAGGAAAATGTGTGGAAACGAAAGGTTGTGGGATTTGGCCACGTTTTGCATTTCAGGTGGAGATCACTGATAGAATTTTAAACATAAATTCCCATAAAAACGCTAAAATCTCCCTTACCAAACTCCAAAACCTCCAGGCCCTACAGACACTGGACTAGGAGGAAAATTGTGGGTGTGTGTTTCAACTTTTCCAGGAAAAGCCAAAGCTGTTGGTTTGGGAGAGCAGATTCCACTTTCTGGAACTCTTTCACCAGGGGATAAAAAGGGACAACGAACTAAAACTTAATTCTGGGAAAGGCCCATCCAGAAACCGTTTGGGGCTGTTGTTCTTGGACAGGAAAACAAAAAAGGCTTTCGTTGTTTGGAAGGAAAAAGTAAAGGAGCAAAGGAGAGACCCGCGTAAGAAAACCACATTTTTTGCTCACGGAGAAGGATAAAAAAAGGGGGGAAAAAAAGGAGAAAACCCCACCAAAGCCATGAAGAGAAGCAGCACAACCTCCACCCCTGTTACCCAACCTGGGTTGTGACATTGTCCAACTGCCACGGGAGGACCCAGAGGCTCCTCGGGCCAAATTTCATCAACTGCACTCAAGATGTTTCCTGGCCTTTGCCGTGGGTGCTTCCTCTGTCCCGGGGCAGATAAACCCCCCGGGAGCTGCTATCTCCCCACCCCCCCTGCTCCAAAGGTTCCTCCTCCCTGGAGCTGTTGGACATTCCGTGCTCAGCTCTCTCCTGGATTTTTTGGGTTTTTTTTTAAATTATTATTATCAGTTTTCACCTCCCTTTTTCCTACTGCTGCTTCCCGTCTATCAGCCCGGGAGCACCTTAGGGATATTTGCATAAAGATAAGGAAGGATGGGCCTGTGGAGTTTGGGGTTTTTCTTCCCTAATTTAATATAACAGCTGAGTTGAAGGAGAATTTTAGGAGTAAAAGACTTTCTTTGCCGCTTTAGTGTGGTTATTTGGGGATTTTAGGAGAAATCTGTCACAAAAATGCCTTTGGCTCGCTCTCTGTGTGTGTTCAGCAGCTCAAAGATGCTCAAAGTGAAGATTAAAAGAGAAACCCTAGCCAAATTTTAAATTTTACAATGTCAGCCTGCAGCTGGTAGGGGCAGAGAGAAGGTTTTGAGAGCCCAAAAAAAAATAATAAATATTCTCAATTTTTTCAATTTTTTGCCAGCATTGATGCTGTAGCAAGTTTGAGCCAATCTTTATTTAGGAAAACAGACATTTTTAGGCAAGGAATTATCATTAAAAAAGTGAAAATCTGTTTTTCTGGGGGTGCTGCAAACCTGCAGTTCTCATGGATTTCCAGGGAAGCTGTCGGTGTTCAGGGCACCTGGAAGTCATGGATAACTCTTTAATCTCTCTTTGCTGTGGTGAGATCCCACCTGGAATTCTGTGTCCAGGTCTGGTGGCCCCAGCATGAGAAGGACATGGAACTGTTGGAGCAAGTCCAGAGGTGGCCACAAAATTCCTGGAGGGACTGGAGTACCTCCCCTATGGACACGGGCTGGGAGAGCTGGGAATGTTCAGGCTGGAGAAGAGAAAGTTGTGGGGAGACCTCAGAGCACCTTCCAGGACCTGAAGGGGCTCCAGGGAAGCTGGAGAGGGACAATTCATTAGGAACTGGAATGACAGGACACAGGGAATGGGTTCAGACAGAAAGAGGGGAAATTCAGGTCGGATAGATGGAAAAATGTCCTTACTCTGAGGGTGGGGAGGCCCTGGCAGAGAATTCCCAGAGAAGCTGTGGCTGCCCCTGGATCCCTGGAAGTGTCCAAGGCCAGGTTGGATCAGGGTTTGGAGCACCCTGGGATAATGGAAGGTGTCCCTGCCCATGGCATGGAGCTGAATGATTTTTAATGTCCCTTCCCACCCAAACCTTTCCATGATTTTGTGATTTTAATCCGGAACACTGCCCAGATTTGAAGTTTAGTCCCTTGGCAGCTTTGTCACCTGTTCTGGAAAGCAAAAGGGAACATCTGCCTGGAAAAAAGTGGAAGTTGATCTTTTCTTCTCAAATATTGCTCTTAACATCTCACCTGGGCTGGAGGACCCCTGTCCCAACCATTCCATGGTGATGAAACCTTTCCTTCACGGAATATTCCAGGCAGGAACGCTGGGAAGTGACGGGGTTCCCACATGACTTTTAATGCTCGGATAAACTTATATTTCTTAAATTTCTCAAACACGAGGGTTTGTGCTCCCTGTAAAAACACTGGGCTTCTGTGGCCTGTGACATCCCAAAAACCACCCCAAACGAGGAATATCACCCGATATCCCTCCCCCCCCTCCACCTCCATCCTCTTCCCGTCCCATTCGGGCGATGACCCAACCACGCCCAGCGAGTTCCACCCCATGAGCACGAATATTTTTAGGGTTCCCTGAACGGAACCGACGCATTTTTTAAAAAAAAAACCCCATAACTCAGCCCCAAAAAACCCCTAAAGGGGCGAGTAAGAGCGAAACAGGATGGAGCCCACGTCCTGTTTTTGGCACGCAGCAGCACCTCGGGGCGGCTTTGGAAGCCCCACATCCTCTTTGCAGGGCGCTCAGAGAGCCCTTGCTGGAAGCAGCGTGGTTCCCTGGAAGCAGAAACGTCCCGGCCCGGCTCCCAGGGAATTGCCGAGCTCGGGGAGGAGGGCGGATTTCACTGGAAAACCACTCGTGGCTACCGGGGAAGTGCAAATGCCAGGGGTTTTTTTGGAGAGGGCTGATATTTGTGTGCACTTGAGCTCTGCTGGAGCTGGACACGTTCTCCTGGGGAGCTGAGTTCCTGTGGAGCTGAGCTCTGGGAGATTTTGGGCACAACGGCTGAAATTCCATTTGTTTTGGAGCTGCCCCTGACGCGTCGGAGAGCGATCAAAACCAGGTTTATCCCTTTTGTTTTTTGACAGGACCAGTCCTCCCATCACCATCTCCTTTAAATCAAGTCCAGGAGCTGGGAAATGGCTGCTTTTAGGAAACGAGGGAGCCTCGCAACGTGGGAATGCCTCTGCTGACTTGCAACGCTTGAGACAAAAATGGAAGTTCATTGAGTGAGATTTTCTGAGCCAGACTCTGCCAGAATCAGAGCAAAAGTGACGTTTTCTGTCAGCTCAGCCCCCCTCCTCTCCATAGATTTGCACCAGCACAGAAACCAGTCCATGGACTCACGCTGGTGTAGAGCTGCTTGGAAATAAAGGTCTGGAAACAACATCAGAATCCCAGAATGGTTTGGGTTGGAAGGACCTTAAAGCCCATCCAGTGCCAGCCCTGCCATGGGCAGGGACACCTTCCACTATCCCAGGTTGCTCTAAGCCCTGTCCAAGCTGGCCTTGGACACTTCCAGGGATGGGGCAGCTTCTCTGGGAATTCCATTCCAGTCTCTCCCCACCCTCTGAGTAAAGAATTCCTTCTCAACATCCCACCTAACCCTGCCCTCCTTCGGTTTAAAACCATTCCCCTTGTCCTGTCCCTCTCTGTCCACGTAAAACAATCCCTCTCCCTCTTTTTTACAACCCACTTTAGGTCCAGGAAGGGGCTGTGCCCCAGCAGAGCTGAACTGCTCAAATAACCCCACAGATAAAAATGCAAATAAACCCACACCCAGAAACCAGGCAGAGCTGTCCTCACACGGATCCCTGTGGATCAGGGTTTGGATGAGCCCTATCTGGGAGGGGTAGGATGCCCAGCACCAGTCACAGAGCAGGTGAAGCTCTCCCAGCTCCTCCTGGCTGCAGGAACAGCTGGAGCAGGGATAGGGCTGGGGCCTCCCACACCCAGACAGGGCTGCAGGGATAATCTCTAATTTAACCCAACATCCCAGCCCAGAAGATGAAAACATTTCCCAGTCAGAACCAATAAGTTTGTTTTCTGTGAAAAGCTGAAGTTTTGATGAGCTGACTTCTTCTTTTCGCCTGGGGCATTTTTAGGGGAGCGATTTCCATTTAGCTCCTCAGACCATTTCCCTCTGCTCAGTTAGAATGGAAGGGGATCAAGGCTTTAAATTCGGAGTTTTGCTGGAAGGATCCGGGTTGGGATTGGCTGTTTCAAAGGTCTGCTAATTACCTGTTGTTTATCATCTTAGCCACAAGGACAGACTGTGACCTGGGGGGCCAAAAAGCACCATCAGAAAGGGCCCTCACAAATATGAATCACCAACTTGAGTCACTTGACCTTTCCAGTGCCGGGGAGATTGCCTGGAAAGCACCAGACCTGGGAGCTCTGGATTTGAACCCTGCGGAGCCAGAATTCCCACTGGCCACAGAGATGAGGAAAACCACCTTGGCTCATCAGCTTTTGGAGCCAAACCATTCCCAGACCTCCACGTAGCCATTTTCCAGGTCTCAAACACTGCTGGAATTTTGGTGAGGAGTTTAAAGGCAGGACTGAGCCCTCCAGGGATCAACCCTTGAGGTCTCTGCTGTGATGGTGGAGCCTAAACCCACCCTGGGTTTAATTTTTTGGGTGCTGAGCTGCTCTTTGCTGCCACTCCAGCCCTTCCCACAGCTCCTGGCAGAAGGAAGAGGGAGAAGAGGAGGGTGGGGTGGCCAAGAGCGAGGGTTTTCCAGCACAGACACAGAAGTTTTCCTGCCACAAGAAGGGAAAAAATCAGAAGCCCAAGCCCAATCCCACCCCAGAGCCACCTGTGCACCTTCCCGGATTTATTCAGCCATGGAGCAGCTCCAGGAGCCACATGGAGAGCAGAAAGCTCCTGACAGGGACGTGCCACTGCCAGGGGACAGTCCCAGGCAAAAATCTATAACGAGGGGGGCACAAAGCCCGAGCAGATCCCTTGGTAGAGCCGTGGAAAGGCAGGGAAGGTCCTTTCTGCTCACGAGTTTCCCAGAGCCACATGAGCCGCTATTCCCACCTGGAAGCTGCTGCACCCCTGGAGAAGGGAGGATTTCTGGAGCCATCCCTTGGCATGGGGAGGCAGAATCCTCCCTTTTTTGCCCCCTCCACCGCTCTTCGGGGCCGCTGCTCCGTGCCCAGCGACGCTGATGAGGCTGGAGGGCACGAGCAGCATTTTGCACTTTCCTCCGAGCCGAGGTTTCCAGCGCCGGGGAAAAAAAACAAACCTCAACCTCGCCTTTCTTTAATAATTCACGGGGCAGGATTGTGTGGATACTGCTCGCTGCTACTTAAAAGTAATTAATTGATTTTCTGACATATCAGTTAACGATGTATTGCGCTGACATGAAGTTGTGACTCTGCTGCTGATTGGGCCCGAGGCCTCCGAGCATCACCCTCGGCCCAGGAGCCGAGCTTAAAAGACTCTAAATATATTTATGCTATAAAAGGAAAGGCATTTTCCATGTAGTGTTGTCTCCGACTCCGATCCATACGCTGCCTCCAACGGGGAGGGGAAAGGATTTCATTGTTATTTACAGGATTTAAATTTAGAACATCCGGGAGGTACGAAAACACAATTTGTGTCGGCGGCGCACGGGGAAGCGCAGAGAGGAGGCTGCACGAGGGCTCCGGGCGTGTGCACACGCCAGGAGAGCTCCTGGAGCATCCTGGAGATGTTGGAAAGCCGGGAGAGCTGCAGGGCTGTGGGTGGACGAGTCTGGAGCGGGAAGGAGCTGTTTTTAGCTGTTTTTCCCAGGTTTTTTATCTTTACAGGGGGTCAGCAGCTCTAATCGACTCCAGGGCTGGGTGACAACAACAGGTTAAACAAATTGTTGTGGCCAGAAAGTTCAAACCAGGCATAATCTGTTACAGCCAAGTAACACAAAATCAGCTTTTTTCCTGGCTTTAATGAAACTCAGGAGCCTTTAAAAATTCAGAAATCTACATTTTAATTGCTTAGCATTGAAACCTCTGACGTGGATGGATGGGGGGGACCCTACTGGAAATATTTCCATTTCTTTATAGAGGATATGAATTTACCCGCCTGTGATCTCCGCTTTGATATCGGAAATCCCATCATGGATAACTTAGGAGCTCACATGCCCAACTTTTATGCGTTCCAGAACCCTTCACGTGTTGAACACTGTCTGCCTCCTGTTCTCAAAGAGATTTTTTTTCCCTCTTCCTTCCTTATGAACCACCACAGGAACATTATTGACGAACAGAGCAACTCTCCCCTAAAAGTGTTTTTTTTTTTTTTCATCGCTATTCCACGTGAAAACATTTGTGGGGGAGCTGTTCTTGTTGTACCACCTGCAAAAACCAAGATTCTTTTGGGTGCACGACCCCTTTTCCAGGTATTTTTCACCCCTAGAAATTGTGCCACTTTGACTTTCCGTTTGTCCAGAGCACCACGAGCGTTTTGTGGGGTGTTCAGCTCCGGAACAAACGAGTTTTGCAGAAGAAGAGAGGCCATGAATTATTAACGGGGCCCTCTGTGGAGGGGGGGAAAGTGTCAGGATTTTGCCGGAGTCAGGGATTGATTTTCTGACACGGCCGTTGGAGAGATGGGGAGCAGCCACTTGGATGGCAGTGTCGGATAGAAGATCCATCAGGAAATGGGATTCCTCCTCTCACCGGTGCGTTACAGTGCCCACAGCAACACATGGAAAAAAGAGTGGGAAAAGGAGGCTACAATTTGTAGGGTGGATGAGTAAAAAAACCAGATTAATAGGGCTGGATAAAATGTTATGGCCAAAATACTTTTTTTGCTCACTGAAGTAAAGCAGATTTTGGCTAAAATGACATTTCATGGCTATTTGAAAACAGAATCACACAATCCTACAACAGAATCATGGAATGGTTCAGGTTGGAAGGGACCTTAAAGATCACCCAGTGCCATCCCTGCCATGGGCAGGGACACTTCCACTATCCCAAGTTGCTGCAAGCCCTGTCCAACCTGCCCTTGGACACTTCCATGGATCCAGGGGCAGCCACAGCTTCTCTGGGATGAAACCATTTCTGGTTTCATTGAATTTTGTGTCATGATTTTTGTTTCAGTGAAGGCAAACGTGTGTGGGGTGGAAGTTTTTTTCAACCAGCTGCGCCCTAAACATCCTGACTGATTTCAGACTCCTGTTGAAATGGGCCCTGGCGTGAGGTGGTGCCAGCCACTGATGGAATTTGCCAGGAATTAGATCAGGAATGGCAGCACTTTGGCGCTGGAGAAAGTGGAATTGAGGAGAGAAAGAGAGAAGGAGAGAGAGGGAGGGAGGACAGGGGTGGAAAACAAGATTTAAAACGAGATTTAAAACAAGGGCGAGCTCATCTGCGACACAGAAACCCAACGGTGCTGACAGCAGCCCAAAGCAAGGCAGAGTCTGGCATTAAAAAATAGCCAAGAAAAATTCCAAGCCAATTGGAAGGATCCATGAATGCCAATTTCACAAGGAAATCTGATGTTTAAACCCAAGGCACTGACAGATCCCTCAGCACCGAGCCAAAAGATGAGGAACCCGGAGCAAAATCAGTGAAATTGGGAGGCTGAATTCCAGCCCCAGCTTCCTGCTCCGTGTTTTGGAGTGGCCTGTGGAGGAGTTTTTGGTGGGCTTTGCTCCCTTCCCGGTGCTTTGGATCCCACCACAGATCTGGCTCTTTGCCAGGGCAGCCCGAGCGCTGCAAAAAAAAAGAATCCTTTAGGAATTAGCACGGAGATAATGGGATTGTGACGGGATTGCCTTCTCCGCTTGGGTGGTCTGGTTGCACAGCCCGGGCTAAATTGGATCCAGGGAGTTACAGGTATTTCTGAGGCTACAGCTTGACAACGCTGAACGGAAAATCCAGGAGGATGTGTCCCAAAATTCTCCGGAAGGCAGAGGCTTGGAAGCTTGGAAATGCCGGGAAAGTATTGGAAGGAAGAGGACAGAGGAATATTGTAGTTCTGGGGAAGACACAGGATGCTGAGGTGTTTTTCCATGGCATTTCTGCCTGGTTTTATTTTCCCAAACAAAGGTGTGAACTGCACTAGAGACAGGCAGTGCAGCCCCAGTCCAAAAACTGGGACACAGGAAGGACGTGGAGCTGCTGGAGAGAGTCCAGAGGAGGCTCCAGGATGAGCAGAGGGATGGAGCAGCTCTGCTGGGAGGAAAGGCTGGGAGAGCTGGGATTGTTCAGCCTGGAGAGGAGAAGCTTTGGGGTGACCTCACTGTGGCCTTGCAGTGCCTGAAGGAGCTACAGGAAACATGGAGAGAGACAATTCCCAAGGGATGGAGGGACAGGACACAGGGAATGGCTTCCCACTGCCAGAGCGCAGGGATAGATGGGATATTGGGCCTTACAGAGTCTCCCAGGCCCCAGAAATGCAGCTCCTGGGCTGTTGGCTCTGGAAAATCCCCCGAATGAGGAAAAGGCCCCATGTCTGGGCAGTGGGTTTGGTTCCCAACCCTGCTGGGAATACGGGCATCAGTGGGAATGCTGCCCCTGAGCTGGGATCACCTCTGAGCCTCCAGCACGGTCAGATCCCAGCTCGAGTCACAGAAGGGAGGCCAAGCATTAGGTGCCACTTCCATGGAATCATGGAATGGGTTGGGAAGNCTTACAGAGTCTCCCAGGCCCCAGAAATGCAGCTCCTGGGCTGTTGGCTCTGGAAAATCCCCGGAATGAGGAAAAGGCCCCATCTGTGGGCAGTGGGTTTGATTCCCAACCCTGCTGGGAATATGGGCATCAGTGGGAATGCTGCCCTGAGCTGGGATCACCTCTGAGCCTCCAGCACGGTCAGATCCCAGCTCGAGTCACGGAAGGGAGGCCAAGCATTAGGTGCCACTTCCATGGAATCATGGAATGGG
>VZRJ01005102.1:105070-131056 GCA_013397565.1 Ptilonorhynchus violaceus
TTTCTTTCTTTCTTTCTTTCTTTCTTTCTTTCTTTCTTTCTTTCTTTCTTTCTTTCTTTCTTTCTTTCTTTCTTTCTTTCTTTCTTTCTTTTCTTTTCTTTCTTTTCTTGTCACCATGCCCAAGGGGAGTGCCCTCTGTTCCAGCCCATGGCAATTCCATGCAAATTTTCCATGCTCCTTCCCTGCCAGGAGGCGGTGGAGCATCCGTGAGGCAAATCCAGCAGGGCAATTGTTTGTTTTCCCTCACGGGAAGCACCCTGGGGTCGGTGGGAGGTGGAGCAGCTCAGGAATGTGTGTCTCCCAGAGCACTGTCACACCTGGGATGGCAGCAGGAGAATGAATCCATGCTGGATTGCTGGGTTGTGCAAAGCCATGACCTTTCCCTGTTTTCACAGAATCCCAGAATCATCAAGGTGGGAAGAGCCCTTCAGGATCATCCAGTCCCACCAGCATCACCCCAAACCTGTCCCCAAGGGCCACATCAGACACCTCTTAGACACTTCCAGACGCAGTGACTCCACCACCTCCCCGGGCAGCTCATTCCCATGAGTTTTATGATCCCAGGGATGATGGGGATGTTAAATCCCATCCCTACACATAAACCTCAAGGAATCAGTGTAGGGTATTGATGTTAATGGGGCTCGGAGCAACCTGGGATAGTGGAAGGTGTCCCTGCCCTTGGCAGGGGAGCTGGAATTGGGTGATCTTTAGGGTCCCTTCCAACCCAAGCCATTCCAGGATTTCAGGGATGTTTGGAAAAGCGGTGCTTTCAGCACACTCACCGCTGACTCATTTCTCAGCAGGTTCCTATAAACAGAACTGTATCTCCTGATCTGAGAGAAGCTGAGGGGCAGAGAAGCAGGACCCAGTGCTCTGGGCTGCATTTTATATCTGTCCCCATTTCACACCCCTGAATTCCTGAGCCCACTCAAATCCATGGCAAAATTCCCCCTCCTGCGGCATCAGGGAATGGCTGGAGTGACCTCTGCAGGTCTCTCCCAGCCCTGTTTTCCTAAAACATCACAAAACTTCCTTACAAATCCCCTCGGCTGGGCCTGTTTGAGGCCTCATTCCGGGCTGGATGCTGGAGCAGTTCCGCGTGTGTGTCCACGGATGTGTGGCTACTACTACACGTGTCTGTGGAGTAGCTGCTTGATCTCCTTTTACTACAGCTCTCACCCCACCCATCAAAGAGCGGGTGCTGAGCAGAGGTTTGGTGTAGAGGACACACTGCTCACTCCTTTTCTACATTTATAACCCCTTCCCACAATGCTCTTTTTTTTTTAACAACACTTCCATAAAACAATTCGGATTAGAGGAGGTGCTGGCTAAATTTAGCTTTTATGGGAGAGGGAATAAAGCCTAATTAACTCTTTAAAGACCCAAACCCCAACCACATGAAGCCACGGACCATTCCCGGCCGGGAATCCAACAGCAGCGCTCGGGATCAACCCCTTCTCCTGGGGAACAGATGTGGGGGATTTGCCCACCCAAACAGGAACCGCGCTCCCGTCAGAGCCTTTGCCGCCTGGAAAAACCCCGGACAAAACACCCAGCGCTGCTTTTTGGGCATCTCCAGTCTCCAGGTTGTCCACGGGGAAGGAAGGAAAGCCAAGGAAAGTGTTATTGACTGGGTTTTTTTTTAAAGCAGCTCCCCAAACCCGCGGTGTCTCTCCACCTTCAGGCGGTTTTTAGTGCAGTCTGAATGGGTAATGATTGCCAGCAGTGCTGGAAAAGCTCCTTTGCAGCCACTGGATGACCCTGGAAGCGTCAGGGCTCTGTTTGCAGCAGAGCTGGGCACAACTTTCTAGAAATTCCACGTAAATAGACTGGTTGGCCCCCCACCCCAGTGGATTTTGGGGCTGTTGAGATGGAGGGAGTAGAAAAAACCCAAGAAAATGAACCCCCCCGGGTGGCTGGAGCTCATTTCTCATCAGGAGAAGGGGAAATCAGTGGCCTGATTTCCATGGGTGACTCCAGCAGGGAGATGGCAGTGCCTCTGCCAGTCCTGCAGATTGTGGCTTTTAGAGGGAGCAGCAGACTGGGAAAAGAAGGAATATTCACTGGAGCAGCGTCCTGTGGTTCCTGGAGCAATATTTGTGCAGAGCCCGGAGGGGTGGATTCGGCATAAAGAAGTTTTTGGAACTCTTGTCACCAGGACAGGAGGAAACGGCCTCAGGCTGTGCCAGGGGAGGCTCAGGCTGGACAGCAGGAGGAATTTTTTCATGGAAAGGGTTGCTAAACCTTGGAATGGCCTGCCTAGGGAGGTGCCCCACCCCTGGAGGTGTCCAAGGCCGTGGCCTCAGTGCTCTGGGCTGGGGGAGAAGGTGGGCACAGCTTGGACTTGGTGATCCTGGAGGGCTTTTCCAACCTCAACGATTCCATGGCTCAAAACAATTCCCCAGTTTTGAGCATGGGTTCACAAACCACCACCAGTGCAGAGCTCTCCCAGACACTGCTGACCACAACAAAGACTTTTTGATTTAAACCCAGAGATGCAACCCCTTGGGCAACTTCTCCATGAATTTTCCAAGTGGGTGTCCCTGTTTCCTCTCACCACCTGACAGAGGAAGACATCAGTCCCTGGCACACCCATGGCCCTGGAAAAGCTCCCCAGAGCTGAACAGATGTCCCAGCAAGGCCACAGCTCCCAAAAAGTCCCAGCAGCCAAAATAAAAACCATCAGCCCCACTCAGCCTCCTCCCTCCCATGTGTGCACACACACACAAACCACTTTCACTTTGATTTTGGCTCCCTCACATCTGCTTCCCTCGCTCCTCCCGCCCTCCCCTCTCCCTGTTTCAAGCTGGAGAAGGCAAAATAAATTGGATTTCAACATTCCCTCTGCTCTGGACGCCGAGGGAAGATGGGAAAGCCAAAAGCAGAGCTGGAGTTTTGAAGGGGAGTCCAAGAACCTTCCAGCATCCTCCTTATCCAAAGGAGTCAAAGGGACTTTTCCTGTGGGCAGAGAGTGACAGGACACAGGGAATGGTTTTGAACTGACACAGGGCAGGGGTAGACGGGATTTGAGGAGGAAATCCTTTACTCAGAGGGGCAAGGCCCTGGACTCCCCATCCCTTGAAGGTCAAACCCACTTTTCTTGGGTAGGATTTGAGTCGAGGATTAATTTAAGGTTTATTTCTTCACGTGATCAGGGAGATTCCACGGGTGCTACCACACACATTAATCTCTTTTACAATCACACACATTAATATATTTTATAGTTACACACATTAATATCTTTTAGAATCACACACATTAATATCTTTGTCATATTTATCCGGACACCCGAAACAGCAAAGGAAGCAACAGCAATGCCAGCTACCCCAAAAATCCCTGGGACCTCTGAGGAACACATTTTCCCTATTTTCCACATTTTATCGTATTCTAAAGTGCTGGAGAGCAGGAACTAAATAAAAAGCTGAGGAGTTGTCGGAAGGAAATGCTTTTCTAATGTAGGAAAAGTAGCAGGATTTGTTTCTGCAAAATGGGAGCTCTCCTGGAGCTGTGTTCAGAGCAGATGATTCTGGAAAGCTCAGGAGCAGCTCCATTCTCAGCCTTCCTTAAGCCTGAAGAAGAACGAGGCCAAATTTAGGGATTTGTTTCTCACTGGTTTAATGAGCCCAATCTCACCTCAGCGCCTGGGAAAATGATGGAGATTGTTTTGGGAGTTACTGAAAAGCACCTGAAGGACAATGGGGTCACAATGGGAAATTCCTGCTCAATGGATTTCATTGGGACAACGCTCCCAGGGATGCACAGGGTGGGATTGTTGGGGTGTCTGGGCAGGGCCAGGGCTTGGACTGGAGGATCCTTGTGGATCCTTTCCAGCTCAGGATATTCCACGAGCCAATAATCTGTTTTGCACTCATATTCCACTTTGGACCCAGCAGATTTTTGATGAATGGAGGGAGGGAAAAAAAAAAAAAGTGATTCCTTCATAGTCTGAGCTCTCATTTCCTCAGCCTGGAATGAATCTGTGCACGTCCATCTCCTTCCCCAAATTAATGAATAAATTAAAAAAAGCTGATCTGGACGTCTCTGGAACTGCATCCTATAATAATTTTGGCTCCAAAGCCCCACTGTAAATTCTTGCATATTTTGTTCAACTCTGCTTCTTCCCATATGCAAATTGGATCCTGGAATGCAAGTCTGTCCTTGCTTTATGTCCTACAAACACGCAATCCAAAGGAAAAAACAGGCCACAGTAAGTGGGGTTTCCAGTCCCTCTTTCTGCAAATGGAAAGATCCTTTGTCCCCTGTTTTAGCAGAATACACTAAATTAATTTGCCTTTAATTTTCCTCCTGTTCTTTTCAGCCCAAGGAATTTTGTTTGATGTCCCATTCCTAAAATTTATGGTTACTCCCAACTACTGGGGTCAGGCTCTGCTCCCAGGAAGGGACAGGAGGAGAGGGAACGGCCTCGAGCTGTGCCAGGGGAGGCTCAGGTTGGACACCAGGAGCAATTTCTCCCTGGAAAGGGTGGTCAGGCCTTGGAATGGCCTGGAACTCCCATCCCTGGAGGTGTCCAAGGAAGGCCTGGCCGTGGCACTCAGTGCTCTGGGCTGGGGGACAAGGTGGGCATCGGGCACAGCTTGGACTCCATGGGCTGGGAGGGCTTTTCCAACCTCTGGGATCCTGGGATTCAGTGAAATCCACATCCAACCTGGAGGACTCTTCCTCGAGCCCACCTTTGCCTGGCTCATGGCTGGAATCTCCTCTGCAGGCTCCAAGAACATGTGGAAAGGATTTCCCTGTCCAATGTGTTCTGAGTTAGGGGTATCCTAAACACCCCAAATATCTGCACTTTATTGGATATATCCATTGGCACCTCAAAATCATCAGAAGCACCGAAGAAAATGAGAAATAACCACCAACCATGCCCAACTCGGGGCCTGTGGGGCCTTCGTTGTCCCCCTTGGGGTGATGTGCCCCTTCCTGCATCCTCTCCACAACACAACTTTATAATCCGTATTTTCCCAATATCCTTTCATTCCGTGACTTCCCCGCCTTAAGATGATCCCGTGCACTTCCCATGAAAGTCTGGATATTTTCCTAAAAGTTTCCAAGGTCTGAGCACCAGAGCTTTGCATCTCTTTTAACCTCACTGGTTCTGCACTGGTGATGTCCCGTTGATCCCAGTAAAACTGGAGAATTCCCTTCAATGTCAGTCTGGAAAAGCCTCTCTGCTTTATTCCCCCTCAAAAATCTTTTTGAAGGTCACTTTACTAAACCCAAAGAAGAGTGGGATTAATGCAGGAATTCCCCTTTCCTAATGGGGTAGGGAACTAATGATGATTTTATTGGGGGATGTTTTGTTTTAGATGATTATTTTGGGTGGGTTTTTTTTTGTTCTGGAGATCAGGGATTGGGGTCTTGAATGGAAAACACATGTTGGAATTTAAGCTTAGGGAGCTAAGCCCGGCTCTGTGTCCTACAAAACCCCCCTAAATCCTTTGATTTATGGTGGGTATTTTGAGCCACGCAGTGGAATTATCTTATCCATTCTAGGGACACCAGAAAAAGGGAGAGAGAAAAGCTTTGGGGTTCCTACATCAAAGAAACCCAAATGTTTCCCTTTACAAGTATGACCAAGCCTTGATTGTTGTCGGGAAGGTTTGTAAAATTTCCTTTTAGAGGTGACAAAATATGAATGAATGACCACAATAACCACACTTCATTCACTTTTCTGCCCTGGGTTTACCATAAATGAAGCAATTTCACCTCCAACTCCTTCACTTTCTAATTTAGTGAAGAGAAACTCCTCAGTGTTGAAGGTTTAAGGTTTAATCAGAGCGAGCAGACAGTGAAAGTAGAATTTTAGGGCTGTGTATGGTGTGAAAGTTTGCTAATCAGGGCTGTTACTACACAGAAAATGCTGCAGGATGAAACTGCAATTTATTAACCTGAACAAACTGAGGTGTTTTATGTATTAATGCAAATTTTCAGGCACAATTTCAGTGTATTCATTTTAAATGCTGTGCTTGATGTACCTAAATTTTCCTTAAAAAGGCTGGCTGGGTGCCACAGGTTCAGTTTAATCCATGGGATTTTTTTTTTATTTCTGGCATCCCAAACCACCCAGATTTTTGTTTCCTCGCCTTTCCGAACGGAAACGCTTCCTCTCTTTGCCTCCATCCAAATACATTTCAATGTCCACATCACTGATCCTCCCAGAAAATTACGGATTGGGGGGAATATTGGCAGATGAAAGAAGAACAGAATAAATAACCGGAGCAAAAAAAGGTCGGAGGGAAGAAAAACAAACACCGTTCTGTGATTATTCAAGGTACAAAAAAACTCTGCCCAAGTCTTTAAAAAGTGTGAGTGCTCCTCTAATCAGAGCAGAATAAAAGTGCTGATTGCTGCAGAAAAAGCACAAATCAGCCAAATTACTGCGAGTTTCAACTTCGCTGGCAGAAACCTCCAGAACCTGAGTTAGGAGAGTTTATTCTTTGTCACTTGTGGGTCATTCTTTAGTATTTTCAGGCTTGATTATCCATTCTCAATCCAAATGTTCCTGTTTGCATCCCTGGGGGGTTTTAGGGACCGTGTTTTAACGCCAAGTAAATGACACCAAAGCATTAAGACTCCCTAAATTTCTGTGTATTTGGTTAGAATTTAAGCAAAGTTTAGGACTTTTGGAAGGTGCTGCCCTGGGAAGGGGGGCCCAGGTGAGGATGCACATGCACGATGCTGCTCCTGCCTTATCCCAGAATCCCTGAGGTTGGAAAAGCCCTCCCAGCCCATGGAGCCTGAGCTGTGCCCGATGCCCACCTTGTCCCCCAGCCCAGAGCACTGAGTGCCACGGTCAGGAATTCCTGGGACACCTCCAGGGATGGGAGCTCCAGGCCATTCCAAGGCCTGACCACCCTTTCCAGGGAGAAATTGCCCCTGGTGTCCAACCTGAGCCTCCCCTGGCCCAGCTCGAGGCCGTTCCCTCTCCTCCTGTCCCTGTTCCCTGGGAGCAGAGCCCGACCCCCCCTGGCTGTCCCCTCCTGTCAGGAGCTGTGCAGAGCCAGAAGGTCCCCCCTGAGCCTCCTTTTCTCCAGGCTGAGCCCCTTTCCCAGCTCCCTCAGCCTCTCCTGGGGCTCCAGCCCCTTCCCAGCTCCGTTCCCTTCCCTGGCTGCTCCATTTCCAGCTGTCAGTTCAGGAGTGAGGGCTGGTGAAAACCCAGGAGAGCAGCACAGGGGATTTGGGATGAGTAACTCCCTGCCGGTGACCTTTTCCCTCGGGACGTGTCCCTGTGCAGGGAACGAACAGTGGGATTTTCACAGCCTGGCTCTGCTTCCCCTCCATCTCCAAAGGTGCCACTCTGCTGTCCCTGGGAAGCCCCAGGACTGTGGGACAATGACCCAGCCCAGGAGCCCTCCTGCTCTTTGATTTCTTTTTTCTTTTCCCTTCTTTTTTTTTTTCCCCAGTTCTGGTTTAGAAGTTTTTAATGTTTGAAAAGCCTCACGTGAGAGGAAACAGCCCAGACCACCCCAATCCAGCCCTTTATGTGGACATTTAATCTCCTGCACCAACATCAAAGCCCCTGCTCTGACATCCAATTCCACCGTCCCACGTGAGCTTTCCAGTTTGGATTCTCTCCCCTCTCCCTCCCTACTTTTTTTTCCTCCTCACTTGCTGTTCTTAATAATGGTGTTCCCAAGGGATTGATTTTTTTTTTCCTCCCTTTTCCTTTTAAAATGACTGTACCCCATCCTATAAATCTATATATCTATTTATATCTATTTTTATATGTATGTATGTATAATACCAGCCTCCCTCCTCCAGGTTTCCCGGGAGAGTGAGCACAGGGAGCTGGATGCGGCCCATCCCCTGTGTTTACAGACACCCCAAAATGCCCATTTTTGTTCCCAAAAGGAACAGCTTTCTGCCTCACAACCAGCTTTACATTCCAGCGCTTCCAATGCACCCTCACCGTGCAATATCCAGGATTTGGGATTTGGGAAGCGAGCACTCCCCTCACATTTATATATCCTAAGCTCAGGATCACAAAGTAGAGGGAATTCTGCCCTCGGTGCACCAAGAAGGGAATAAATAACAGATCCAGGGAAGCCCCCCTGGAGCCTGTTCCTCCCTCACTATGGAATGACAGATGCTCGAATTCCTTTTGAAGCGGAATTGGAAAGCAGCTCCCGTGTGCGGCAGGGTGAGGGCTGCACGTGCTGGGCCACACCGGAGGCTGAGCAGGGATTTTCCTGCTCTTCCAGCACCGGGAATTTTGCCTTTCCACCTCTGACCGGCACCTGCTCTGTCAGCGGGGTGGGAACAGCAGAGCTGCTCCCGATTTCCTGTATCCCGCTGGAGCTGGAGCCAATCTGGGATAACTCACTCACTGCTAAGACAGGCAGGAGGAGGAAAAGGCTCAGCTGGGGCACAGAGTATTCCTAACATGGAAAACATCCCAATCATCCCAGCCCAAACATCCCATCCCGACTCCCTGGAAGTGTCCAAGGCCAGGTTGGAGCAGCCTGGGATAGTGGAAGGTGTCCCTGCCCATGGCAGGGGTGGGACTGGATAACTTGGGGTCCATTCCAACCCAAACCATTCCCTGATTCTCTGAGTGAAGCAGAATTATTTTTCCACTGAAAGTTGATATTTCAGCGGGATTAACTAAATTCATGGATTTGAATAAAATTTACCAGAGATTCAGTCCAGAAAAATGGAGGAATTGTTTTGAAGCACTGAATTTATTATTTTCTAAATGACATTTTCTAAATTAAATTTCACTAGTACATTTATTAAATTAACATTTTGCCTGATTCTTTTGGTAATTTTTTTGGGGGGGTATTTTTTTTTTGTTTGTTTGGATTTTATGATTTTATTTTTAATCTGCAATAAAAAAAAATGGAAATCAAAAATTCTACAACAACGCTAAACCAAGCCCAAAGAGAACCATTTATATTCAGAGTGAAGAAAAATATTTTGCACTAACATGAATTAATTTTTTTTTTAGGCTTTTAATTTTTTCCACAGCGTTTTCTCACTTCTTTTTTAGCTTGACACAGGGGATGAGAAAAACCCTGCCTGTAATTGTGTCCCACCCCCTCCTGTTGTACCTCTCAGCCCAGGACCCAGCCCCCTGAAAGGAAATATTATTGTTTATTCCAGAAATGAGTTTAAAGGCCGGGACACAAAGCTGGGGAACGAGATTGTGGCAGGGAATATTTCTGTCCAACAGGACGTGGGGCGTTCACACTCTTAATTTTGAACACATGCTCGAGGCTTCTCCCTCAGTGACACAGACAGGGCGGGTTCGTAAACAGGGCTCGAGTGAGAGCGATGGGTGAGGGGAATTATTGCAGCTTCTATGGAAATAAAAATGTTCCTGATGCTCTGTAGAGACAGGAAAAGGGGGAATGGCCTGAGGCCGAAGGAGGGCAGGGTTGGATGGGATATTGGGAAGGAATTGTTCCCTGGGAGGGTGGGGAGGCCCTGGCACAGGTTGCCCAGAGAAGCTGTGGCTGCCCCTGGATCCCTGGAAGTGTCCAAGGCCAGGGTGGATGGGGCTGATTGCATCCCATTTTCACAGAATCCTGGAATCACCGAGGCTGGAAGAGCCCTTCAGGATCATCCAGTGCCACCCCAGCAGCACCAGCATCACCCCAAACCCTGTCCCCAAGGGCCACATCCAGACTGCTCCTGGACACTCCCAGACTGCACCACCTCCCTGGGCAGCTCATTCCAAGGCCTGACCACTCTTCCAGGGAATTTTCTTCCCCAATCTCCAATCTGAGCCTCCCCTGGTGCAATTTGAGGCCATTTCCTCTCCTCCTTTCCCTTGGGACACGACAGCAGAGCCCGACCCCCCCTCACTGCCTCTCCTGTCAGGGATTGTGGGGAGCAATGAGGTCCCCCCTGAGCCTCCTCTGCTCCAGATAAATCCCCCCAGCTCCCTCAGCTGCTCCTCCTGTTTTCCAGACCCTTCCCCACAGCCTTTTTGGGCTGGAGTCAGTTCTTCCCTCAGAATCATTTCAGTGAGCTGGAAATGCCTCCGTGTTGCCCCAGGAGCCGAGCACGGTGCCACCACCTCTCCCTTCGTCCCTGGCTGCAAAACTCACCCTAAAAAGCAAAAATCCCTCTTTTCCTTGACGGAATTTCCCCTTTGTCCAAGCACCCGCAGGTCCCGCTGCCGCTTTCCGAGGGGGGAACTTCCCCACCGCCCCATCTTGAACTCCAAAGGCCGCCCAAGCTCATCGGCCGCCTCAAAAATAACACGACCTGACTTAAATGGAGGCCTGACGGAAACCACCGGGACGTGCCGCCTATTCGGGAATTAAAAACACCCACGCAGGAAAAGGTCACCGGCACGAGGCTGAAATCCCTGGAGGGCCTCCAGGCCTCGCTGGGTGCACTGATGGAGGAGTGTTAATGACCATGCAGAGATGTGGTCGGGGCTGACCACGAGGCCTCGGCCCTTCCCGGGAAATTATTGACAGCTATATTGCTTATTCTTGTCGCGGTTAGGAAATGAAAAGCCTTTCCCTAATCAAGTAATTGCATTAAAGCAACTGCTGGGAACGTTTGGCTGCTCTCCTTTAATGGCCTCGAAGGGAAGGGGGTTTGGTATTTGTCAGCTGTCAGGAGGAGTTTGGGTCACTTTTGTTTTTTGGGGTAAAACGACGCTGCTGTTCTCGCGCTGCCCTCGCAAGGGAAAAGTTTGGGTTGGAGTCGGCTGGGGAATCCAGGCCAGGGAAAAGTCTGGGCAATGCTCAGAGAAACTGCAAGAGGAAAGGAAGGAAAGGAAGGAAAGGAGGTTCTGGGGAGAACTGAGCACTAAACCAGGGAATGTGGAATAATAATAATAATAATAGAATCATGGAATCTCAGATTGGGTTGGGTTGGGAGGGAATTAAAGCCCACCCAGTGCCAGCCTCGCCATGGGCAGGGACACCTTCCACTATTCCAGGCTGCCTCTGGACACTTTCAGGGATGTAACATCCACAGCTTCTCTGGGAATTCCATTGCAGTCCTTTCCAGGGAAGAATTCCTTCCCAAAATCCCATCTGACCCTGCCCTCCTCCAGCCTAAAACCATTCCCCCTTGTCCTGTCACTCCGTGCAAAGTCCCTCTCCAGCCTCCCTGTGACCCCTTCAGGCACTGGAAGGGACATGATGGGATGGGAATTCATGACAATGGAAACAGCTTTGGCTGTAAAACCTGATCCAATAAAGACTGGGAATGTCCGGGACACAGGCCAAGCCCATCCATGTCCAGAGGTTTGGCAGTGGATCCACACCCCAACCACAGGAGGACAAGGACACTTCGAGCTGGCCCCAAGCTCAGATATTTAAACCTATAAAAGGTGAAAGTCACTCCCCAAAAGGCCCAGGAGCTGAGCCTTGTCCTGCCTCCCAAAAATCAAAATAATCTTCCCCAAACAAGAAAAATGTTAAAAAAAATTTTTGGTAACAACTAAAAAATGACTCTGAGCCCTTTTATTGCCATTCTGCTGTCTTATTTACCAATTGCAAACCTCAATATTCTTCCTGAATTTTGGGGTTTTTTTCCTTCTCATTTTCCCATTTTTTCCCTTCCCATTTTCTTGTCTTACAGCTCTTTCATTTTATTTTTCTGCTCTGGTATTCCAAAGTTTCTGGCTCCAAAGTTTTCTCCTATGAAATCACCCAGCTGCTGGAGTGTCCCTTCTCCAGCCCAAAATGCAGGATTTAAGTATTTAAAAGCTGAACTTGGAATGCCCAGGGAAAATGTAACTGCTAAAAATATCCTCTTCCAATGCATTTTATTTAGGATGTGTTTTCTACAGAGTTTTCCTTTGATTTGTGGGATTTTTCTTTTTATTTATCAGATAAATTTCGGTCCTGAGCAATTATTTAGGAATTCTTAATCACCCAGCCAATTTATTTTGTAACGACTCCAGTTGGGCAACTGCTCCCATAAAAACACCAAAAATGCAGTTTTGAGAGGGGGCACAGCTACACCCCCAAAATTTTTCCTGCTCTGTACCTAACTCAGTAGGGAAAAACAGGAAAATAGGAAAAATGGGGATTTCCTGCTTATAGCCGGGGAGCTTCTGTGTTTGTGGGCAAAATTTGAGGAGAAAAACACCAACTTTGCTTCTTCACCAAACATCAAATCTGTTTTGTGCCTTGAAGAGAATTCCCAAGCCTTCCAGAGGGGAGATGTGGAGGAAAGGCAAGAGGGGATTTTTGGAGGAAAGCTGATGATTTCCATAGGTCTGGACTGTTTTAAGGTGTATAAAGTCATATTTTGGGATGAAATTTAGGCAAGATCACAGAGGGAAAGCACCCAAGTGTGCAATTCCAGTCATTAAACTGAGCATGGAATGAACGTTCCTGAATATTCCCGGAAGAAAACAAAAGTTTTCTTTTCCAATGCTGCTGGACAAAAAATCCCCGGGATGAGGGAGTTGCTCAGGTCGCAGCTTAAATTTAATTTGTGTATTCCCAGGAGCCCAAACCTCTGGTGCTGTTAAAAATAGCATGAAAGGCATTCCTGGAGGAAAAAAAGAGATTCCGGGATGAAGGGGATGATGACCGTGGGGAATGTTCGGCACGCATTCCAGGTTTTGTCAAAACTGAGATATTTCGGAGCAAAACATCCAGGAGAGCGAGGGAATTCACTGGCAGGGGAGCTGGGAGCAGGGCAGGATGGATTCTGGGGGGAGAAGATGGAATTCCACCAGCTCACAGCTGATCCCAACCCAGAGAGAGAGAGAGAGAGGGAGAAAGCCGAGATGAAAAGAGGGAAATCTAGGAAAAGGAAATGAAAAGAGCTTTATTAGCGAGGTTCTTCTCCCGCCTGCCCCAATGATCAGAGTTTGCATTTCGGTTTAAGACAGCAGATCAAACGAGCAGAGCCACTTTGTACTCGTGCCAGGAGCCCAGATGAGATCTCTCCGGGACTCTCCCGCACGCCAGGAATAAGGAACTCGGCCTCTCCCTCCGATTGTCCACATGTGGTGCAAAAAAAAAAAAAAAGGAGGCAAATTCATAACTGCCCGAGCCCCTGGAGCAGGGCCAAGAGTTATGGCACTTTATCAGCTCGGGGGGAGCGGGAGGAAGAGGAAAATCTAATTATAAGTTTCCACAAATAAGCTCGGAAAAAAGGATTGAAAGCCAGCCCAAAGGTTGGTGTCGTGCTGAGCTAGTGAAAGGAATCCTTTAGGGTTGTTGGGAAGGAGCAGCTTGGGATGGTTCAGATTGGGAATTTTTTTCAGGCTGTTGCAGAAATTCATCTGAAACGCCCAAGATGAGCCACAGCAGCCTCTGAGATACCCCATAAACTCTGCACCCTCACCCCAGTGGGGCCCTTTCTTTAGGATGCAGCACTCCAGCTTGTGGGGTTTGTAGGGCTGAGGTGGGATTTGTTTCGATGCCTCGAAACGTGGTTTTCCTTCCCTTCATCCTTTTCTTCCAGCAGCAATTTGGATGCCACTGGAAGCACCAGGACCCCCTCCACTCTGCCCGTGGGTGGAGAGCCACGAGGCCTGGCAGTTCCTAAAAGAACATGTGCCGCTTTCCCTAAAACCAAAGCAAAAACCAGCAAAGATCTGGGAGTTCACGGGGTTTGAGCACAGCCCTTCAAACAAATCCAGAGGCAAACATTTCTGGGAGATTTTCAACTCCGTTTTCCCAAAGATGAGGTTCCCACCTCCCGCGAGGGATGCTCTGGGTTTTAATGCTTGTTTTCCCACATTTGTTCCCGAAGTGTTTTAGGGTTTTGATGCATTTCATTCCCACCTGTGTTTCTGAGCGTGATTCCAGCTTTATTTTCTAGGAGACAACTGCAATCTTGCATTTATTATCCCCTTTGGGCTGGAGCCACTTCTAATGGACTTTATTATTATCCACCACATTCCTCAGGAGGAAACATCCAGCCCAGACTTGGCTGCCTTGGTCCTAAACTTGTTCCGCTTTTTGGGAAAGGAGGCCAAGATTTTTTATCCTCCTGTTTCCTACCTCTTTTCACTGCAGCTTAACTTTATTTTTTCCTTTTCCCTGTTGTCATTCAGCAACAAACAGACCCTTCTTGCTTTTGTAATTCCCCTTTACACGAATATTTAGGGACAACCATCCTGCTTTTTAAGCAGATGGCATCTGGCCACTCGTGTTCCAGATGTTTTCAACATTCCGTTTTCTCCTCCTCTCGGCGAGCAGAAAAGCCTCAGCGTGTGTTTGTGTGGGTAGAAAAAGTATGGAAGAAGAAGAAAGTGAAAATTATTCACTCCTTCTCACCATTCCAGAGGCAAAATTATCAGGCAACTTTTTTTCTTGTAGAGAGCTAATGGAAGGTCTTTTTCCGCACGGTTTTTAATTAAATCGTGGGATTTATGGCACAGGAGGCTGCAGAGGCCAAATTAGGAATGAATCCAAGGAAGTTTGGACATGTTCACCATGAACATGTTCGGTGAAGCCATGGAAGTAAAGCTCTGTTGCTGTCTATAATAATTTATAAGCAATTCCCAGCCCTATTCCAATTCCATATTCTCCTGACCACTGCACAAGAGGTTCCTTGGTGCCATCCCACAGCCCTGTTTTCACAAGGAAAGGACAAACCAGACGTGATGGACGGGACAGAACAGCCTCTCATGCACCAGCAAAACCCTGAAGAACATTCCTGCTCCTCGGCTCAGAGCCTGAGCTTGCCCAGGGAGGGAAAACCTTTGTTTTCCTTTGCGGGAATCACAAATTCTGCCTTTGGCATGAAAACTTTATCCTTGCTGGAATAAAAGTATCAGCAGGTCACTGCTGGGAAAACTTCCCCGGAGCTGAACGAGTGGGCAGGAGTTTTCTCTCCCAAGGACCCACTGCAATGAGTCTTCCTGAGGGGAAATGTCCTCTCTGGTGGCTGGGACAATCCCTGTTTGATATTCCCAGCCCCCCTTCCCACCTGGAAGCAGGAGCTGGGGGAATGTGTGCCACATGTGGGTGGGAGCACTCCAAATCCACCCCTTGACACCAAGCACGGCTCTGCAGGGTCTGGGAGCTTCTCTTCCCATAAGAAGATTCCCTGGAATGACCTGTTCCTCTCCATCCATCTCATCATCCTATCCCACAGGGCTGTCCCTTCCCTGACCAACAACGCTGGATTCTCTGCGAGCCATCCCGAATGGGAACCTTTGCTCTTAATCCCGTCCCAACCTGCTCCATTTCCTTCCCACCTCATCCATAACGGCATCGACGCCGACGTGGGGCTGGGGAGGGAATCATTTTCCTTGGAAAGCTTTTGGCTCCTCCACAACAGCTCCTTGCACTGCAGCGTTTTGTGTTCCTCGGTTAAATCCTGCTCATTGTTTGCTCTCCTCTTTTTTTTTTTTCCCCTTTTTTTTTTTCTCCCCTGTTTTTTTTTCCCGAGCCACGTTGGAATAAGGAAACACAAAAGATATAAAAAGCAGCTGTTGAAATGTAATTAAAGAACAGACGGGGCCTCGTGCCAGGCCTGCCGAGGGAGAGCACAGCCCGGGCCCTCCTCTGCACCACGCCCGGCACCCACGGGATGCGGCTACTGCAAGCCAGCCCTGCTTTCCACGGGGAACACAAAGGCGGATCCAGAGTGGGAGCAGAAAAAGGCGGATGCACAGGGGGAACAAAGGCGGATCCAGAGTGGGAGCAGGCAAAGGCAAATCCAGAGTGGGAGCAAAGGCAGATTCAGAGGGGGAGCAAAGGCAAATCCAGAGTGGGAGCAGATAAAGATAGATCCAGAGGGGGAACACACAAAGGCAGATCCAGAGGGGGAGCAAAGGCAGATCCAGAGGGGGAGCATACGCAAAAGCAGATCCAGAGTGGGAGCAGGCAAAGGCAGATCCAGAGTGGGAACACACAAGAGCAGACCCAGAGTGGGAACACACAAAGGCAGATCCACAGCCTGGGAGCAGACAAAAGTGGATCCAGAGGGGGAACAAAGACAAATCCAGAGTGGGAACACACAAAGGAGATCCAGGGAGGGAACAAAGATGAATCCAGAGCGGGAACAAAGGCAGATCCAGAGCGTGTGTTGGTCCCATCACTCAGCTGCTTCACTTGGATCTAAGGACAAGCAAATCACATTTTCATTCCTGCTAAACAAGGCTGTTTTCTTCCTTCTTTTCTTTGGGAATCAGTTGCCTGAAGGAAGCCAGAGTGTGCCCTCTCTGTGCTGTTGGATATTTCACAGGGATGCCAAGAGCTGCAGAGAGCAAAGCTCTTCTGAAACAGTGAAATGTCCCATGGAGTCTGGAGAAATAAGGAGAGCTGGAATTTTCCTACGTTACACTCCTTGTTCTTGGGTGATTTACCACAGACATGTTCTTTCATGGAATCATGGAATGGTTTGGGAAGGAAGGGACCTTAAAGCTCATCCAGTGCCAGCCCTGCCATGGGCAGGGACACCTTCCACTATCCCAGGCTGCTCCAAGCCCCGTCCAGCCTGCCCTTGGACACTTCCAGGGATCCAGGGGCAGCCACAGCTCCTCTGGGAAGCCTGTGCCAGGGCCTCACCACAGGGAACAATTTTTTCCTGATACTTAATCTACTCTCTGGCAGTGGGAAGCCATTCCCTGTGTCCTGTCCCTCCATCCCTTGGGAATTGTCTCTCTCCATGTTTCCTGTAGCTCCTTCAGGCACTGCAAGGCCACAGTGAGGTCACCCCAAAGCTTCTCCTCTCCAGGCTGAACAATCCCAGCTCTCCCAGCCTTTCCTCCCAGCAGAGCTGCTCCATCCCTCTGCTCATCCTGGAGCCTCCTCTGGACTCTCTCCAGCAGCTCCCACTTCCCGAGCTCGTCCATGTCCCTCTGGATGCCCCCGTCCCTCAGCAGAGTCACCACAACCCTCACCCTGGTGCTTGTCCAGACCATGAAAGCGGCCGGGACTTTTACATTTTCCATTTTCCTTTCCCAAATCCATCCCCCGAGCTGCCTGCAAAACAACTTTCTGCAAGGATCCCAAATCCTGCCCCGGCCAAACCAAACCAGCTGAAAGGAAAATCCAAGTCTGCAGCATTTTGAGATGGTTTTGCCTTTCCAGTGGTGCCACACGAAGTTTTATGTGCTGGAAAACAACACCTGTACCTTTATTTATTGATATCATAAATATCTACTTTCCCTCACCTGCTGAGTATCCCAAAGTTTAGGCTGCTCCAGTCGATTCCCTAAACTTGAAAAAGCCAGGAAGCTTTAAAAACCAAGGTGTTTTCTGGAAATAAGCCTTCCCAAAAAAAGCAGGGCTGAAATGTAAAATGAAGCAAGCTGGAATTTTATTTCTGGTTCGTGTTGTCTTTCCAAGCTCACCTCTAATATGCCAGAGGGAGCAGTTTTTTCTCGTGATTGATGGAAATTTAAGTCTCCTCATAGGAAGGGTTTCCCTTCCAGAAATTTAAAACCTTAAAAAAAAAAAAAAGTATCAGACAACAGGAGGCTGTGCCAAAGTACAGAATTTTCCAAGGATTTGGATGGAATAATCACTTTGTTTTACATGGCAGGCAAAGCCTCTGCTGAGGAGAAAACATGAAGATGTGGAAAAAGCAGAAGCTGGATTTAGGGGTTTAAGAGTCAATTACATCTGCAGGGCTGGAAATCCAGGATTATCCATGTGCTAATAAGCGAGGTCACAAAAACAAACAGGGAAAAGTGGATATATATGGAAACTTTAGGATTAAACAGAGCCTAAAAATTAAATAATAGGATGTGAGCATCATTAGAGAGGTGCAAAGGTGAATTTTCGGTGGGAAATGTCAACAGTTTATCTCCCTAATTCCAGTGGAAGTGTCCCTGCCCACGGCAGGGGGTTGGAATGGGATGATCTTTAGGGTCCCTCCCAACCCAAACCATTGTGGGGTGACCCTTTTACACCAAGCCTAAATTTTGCTGCCTTGGCACTCCCCAGCCCCTCTTCATTGGTGTGAGAATGTGTAAATATGGATTTATCCAGACTTTTATCCTCAGTTTTTCTCTTCTGCTGCGAATTCCCGGTAAATCCCAAATCGTTCTGCAAACAAGGCCGAGTCATTATCTCTGCTTGGCACACGGAAAATCGGGATAGAGGAAGGGGGATCTTATCTGCTCATCAGAGTTCTCTGCCTGATTAAACCCAGCCTGTCTGTGAACTCAACAGTAGCAGAGCCTGATCCTTTGGAGTGGGATTTTAGGAATGTGACTTAGGCAGGCAAGAGAAGAAGATAATTCCGGGTTTCTCCCGCGAGGTTGAGCTCCTGAAGAACAAGCCTGGCTTTCCTGACCTGAGCCATTCCCTCAACTTCTGTGGGACACCAGAAGGTGCTGGAAGTGTGGACATGGCCTTTTGTAGGGCTGAGCCCTTTGGGAGTCCCCAAAACGCCGCTGAAATCCCACAGATCCGGATAAACCCACTCCAGACCCTGGTGGGTGTCTGGGCTGGAGGGATCCTCGCGATCCCTGGAGGAATAAAGCGATCCCAAGCGGCAGCAGTTCACCTCAGGGACTGCAAAATCCGAATGATCCCAAAGCAGAACGGCTGCCCTCCCTCCTCAAACATGCAGAGACCTGGAACCACCGGGAAGGGCGGGAATTAGGGAGGTATTAAGAAAGGGCTCGGAGCTCCCGGTTGTTTGTGCCAGAGACGCAGGGCTTGAATTAAATTTCTTCCGGCCCAGATGTGCTGGGAGGGGGAGAAGGAGGCAGGAAACTCGGCTTTTCCAGAGGATTTATTTAGTCCAGACACCACCTACCCTCTGGACACGGCTTGGAGAGGCAGGTGAGGACAAGGAGTGGAACAATTCCTGCTCCCGGACGTGTGGCTGCTCTTCCCAGAGCCGCCAGCACCTCCCAGGAGGTGACCACTGGCCTGGCTCCAACCTCTGGGGAATCTCTGGGAAGTGCCAGCCGGGTGCAATCCCATCCTGAGCACGGCAGGACACCAAACTGGGATCCTGGGATCAGCTTTGATCCCGACACCCAAATTAAATGCCACTTGCTGTCCCTCCTCATCCCAGCCTGGAGAAGGGCTGGGAGAGGGAGCAGCTCCTGCAGGGCAGTGCCAGGCCAGCACATCCACGTGGTGTGGATGCTCCATCCCTGGAAGTGTCCCAGGACAGGCTGGATGGGGCATGGAGCACCCTGGGATAGTGGAAGATGTCCCTGCCCACGACAGGAGTTGGAACTAAATGATCTTTAAGGTCCCATCCAACCCAAACCACTCCATGATTCCATGATCCATGCCCTGAAGCCAGCGGCACCAGCTGGAAGCCCTGGCTGGGATGGAATATCCCCAGGATAAAAGAGCTTGGATGAGCAGGGAAGGAAATGGGTGCTTCGACACCACTGATCAACCTTTTCTACCAAGGGAGTGTTTGTGGGACAAAACGATGCTGCCAGCCGCCACTGAATCCCAGATTTTGGGTGGAAAAAGCTGTGGAGGAGCCTTTTGGGCAGCCACAACGCACTCATAGAAAGGAGGAGGGGAAAAAAATGCAGGGAGAGGAGGAAAAAGCCTGAAGAGAGGAAAAATTTCCAGGCGCAGCTTTGAAGCAGCAGAGTTGATTTGCTCTGCTACCTGAGCACAAGTGAGCTCCGTGTATTCCAAGTCCTGGAAAGATTCCCACAGAGCACCCCCTTCCAGAGGGAGAGGTCGGAAAGGCAGGGTCAGCTCATCGCAGCCCAAGCCTGGGAAATGGGAAAAACTGGGAATGACTTTGCAGCTGGCAGCAACAGACCCATTGTGTCCCATTACTTTTTATCCTGTTTTTCCCCAGGAGGATGGGATTTTTAGTGGGAAAAAATGCCGTTTTCCTGGTGGGACGAGCAGGAGGAATGTGGAGATGTCCTCCTGGCAGGGACAATGACAGGGACACACCATCCATGGGGAAATACAAGGCAACTGGACAAGGGGATTTGGGAGGGATGGGATTTATCCCGAAGGATTCACAGCAGGTAAGCCAGGCTTAAAGGCAGAGCTGCCACAACATTCCCCTGGATGCTCCACCACAGCCAAGTGACCCTTCCCGCTGCTCCCAGCCTTCCTGAGGCTTGGAAGTTCAATCCCTGCCAGCCTGGCGGGATTTGCTCGGTCCCTGCCAAGGGAGGCACAGTCAGGTCTTTGTTCAGGGAGCCTAAATTCAGCCTCAAGCTGGAATTAAATCCCGTTTATTCTGCTCCGGAGCCACGTGTCCCTACGTTTGCAGAAGGCAGGGAATGCTGGCGTGTTGGACAGCAGCCCCTGCTGTGAGATCCCAAAGGAAAGAGGAAAAAAACCCCAAACAACCCAAACCAGCAGCAATAAACCAACCCTTCCCTAAAAACTCTGTTAAACTTCAGGAATACAGGAAGAGAGGAGAGAGGAGAAGGCGGGAAAAGCTGCAGGGTGAAGTTGCCGTGGTTGAGCTGAGGGGTTTGGAGGTCATTTTCCAGGAAAATGAGCACTTCCAGCCCCTCTGCAGCAGGATGTGAGGCTGCTCACATGAATTCCCTGCGCTCCAATCCCTCTCCACGTTCCAGTCAGGAGGTGGAAACGCTGGGATTTGTCAGGCCGAGGAATGCGCTCTGGATAGGCATCAATATAAATGTTTATTTCTGGATGTGGCAGCTCAGGTTGGGAGCCGATTCCTTCCAAAAAAACCACCCAGCCCCGACTCCCAGACCGGCGGGTTCGTCACCTCCGGCTCCCGGCCCGGGAGGGGTGGGGGATTGCCTCTGGAAACTCCCAGGCTGCGGGAGGGAATCCCCACTTCCTTCCTGAGAAATCTGAACCAGATTTGAGGACCCCGCTGGGGTCAGGATGAGCTGGGTGAGGAGAAGCCTGAAATTTTCTGCTGCCCTGGAAATAAATCAAACCCAACCCAAGCACTGCTCCCGTTTGATTAGAAATTCAGGACTTCTTCGCTGGAATTTGGGGTTTGATTTAATCATAGAATTGTGGAATGGTTTGGGTTGGGAGGGACCTTAAGGATCATCTCATTCCAGCCCCTGCCATGGGCAGGGACACCTTCCACTATCCCAGGGTGCTCCAAGCCCTGTCCAAGCTGACCTTGGACACTTCCAGGGATCCAGGGGCAGCCACAGCTTCTCTGGGCAACCTGGGCCAGGGCCTCCCCATCCTCCCAGGGAACAATTCCTTCCCAATATCCCATCTATCCCTGCCCTCTGGCAGTGGGAAGCCATTCCCTGTGTCCTGTCCCTCCATCCCTTGGAAAAATCCCTCTCCAGAGTCGAAGCCCCCTATGAGAGGAACCCGGTCCAGTGGAAAGTGTCCCTGCCCACAGCAGGGGGTGGAACTGGATGATCTAGGATTGGAACTGGAAGTCTGGGATTCCATCCCATGATTCTCTGCTGGGTGGCAGATCCACTTCCAAATGTAAAAGGGGGAAAATGTCCTTCAGGGATCACTGGGGCAGATTCCTGGTGCAGAACCAAGAGCACATTTCCCTCTGAGTGGCACGAGATCTTCAGGGAAAGCAACAGAAAAGAGGGAAAACCCAAACAACAGAGAAGAGGAAAACCCAAACAATAGAGAAGAGGGAAAACCCAAACACTTTATAAAAGATTTAGGGCTTGTTTGTGTAAAATAATGTAATAATAATAATAATAATAAAGAAGTTTGTCTCTACGGCAGCACAGCCATTCATTTTTTGTTCTCCCAAGCCAGGTCGGCCTGCGAGGTTCCTGCTGCAGCGCTCGGATGTGGAAAATGAAGCTTTTTGGACCATAAGCGAGTGCCTCCCAGGGAACACAGTGTGCAGGACATGTGCAGGCCCTCCAACAAAAATGCAAATACAACTCTGCAGTCTCCGGCTTTTCCGGTCTGAAAGGATTGCCAGAAAATAACTCCAGTCAGTGAAAACAGAAAAGATGCTGCTGCTGCTGAAGAAATTCTCTTCAGTTGTTTCCAAAATCACTTTTCAGTTTGGCATAACTGAAAGGAACATCAGGACACAGATCCCGATCCTCTCCCCCTGCTCAGGGCAGCCTGGGCATGGAGCTGCTCCAGCCTGGAAGGATTTGAGGTGACCTTTGGAATGACATTTCACCCCAGGCCAGCAAATGTGGGCCTCTGGCTCCCCTGGACAGAGCTGATCTCAGCCAGGTCTGGGAAGGGAAAAGCCAACGTGGGGCTGGGCAGGCCTGAGCAGGGCACTGCCACTCGGCGGTCAAAAATCTGGGAATCATGGAATGGTTTGGGTAGGAAGGGACCTAAACACCACCCAGTCCCACCCCCTGACACTGGAACACATTCCACTATCCCAGGTTGCTCCAAGCCCCATCCAGCCTGACCTTGGACACTTCCAGGGATGGGGAGTCCACAACCAGAGGGTTTGGGAAGGACTGTTTTTTTGGATAAATGTGAAGCTGGCAGCCAATTCCATGAGAATCCCCCTGAGGACAAAGGCCCTGCTCAAAGGGGAGCTGCCAACAGCTCATTCCCAATTATCCATCACCAAAACCTGGAGTCTTCTCCCAGTCCCTAAAGCAGCATTAAAACCCCAAACAGAGATGCCCAGAAGGGACACCAAGAAACTCAATCCACGCCACTGTCCCTACACACTCCTGGAAAACTGGAGGCTGGATAATAAATCAGGATGTCCAGCAGCTGTTAGGGACAGGAATCCTTCAGTCCAAGCTTTCTCCTGCCAGGTTTAATTCAGGAAGCAGCCAGTCTGAGCATTCCACCCCTCTCCAGCAGCTTGGATATCGGGGAAGGACAGAGGTAGCAGCTAAGGGAGAATTATTTAGGTTGTAAAGACACAGCAAAATCCTTAATTTTGACCTGGAACTTCAGCCAAAATCTGATTCTGAAATTCAGTTCAAAATCTGGGTAAAATGTGAGTACATGACATTCATTTCCTAAACAAAGGACGGTGCATCCAAAAGCTTTTTCCTCGTTTTCATGAAGAAAACTTTCTCCACTCTCATTAAGCACGGAAGGATCTTTTCATTTTCATTTAAAAGAAAATAAATCCATCGACAAACAGAAGGAAAATTTAAATCATCTGGAGTCTAAAATCACCTTTCAGCCCAGCCTGTTTGGGGTATGAAAATCCATCAGCTTCACACAATTTGCCCTGTGCTACTCACGGAGATGAAGGAAACGCAGATGACTCAGATTCCTCCCTTTCCCTTCCAAAGAAGTGGCTGGGCACAAAAACTCTTCTGTTTTCCATGGACAGGCACAATGTGTGGCTCAGACTCCCCGGTAGCCACCGGGCTATTAATACATCCCCTGTAATCACCCTGCTGGGGGGGTGGCTCATGAGATCACAGCACCAAAGGGTCGCCTGGAAAGCCCCAAAAAAATCACTGATAACCCTCTGGTTATCCCCACAAACCCCTGCAGTGGCCCAGCTTTAAATGTCTCAGATTTCCTGTAAGGATTCCGATGATTTGGGATTTGAATTTTTATTTATTATCGGGGATGCTCTCAGCAAATGTCGTTTTCATCCCGTAATTCTGGGATTTCTCCTGCAAACAGCATCTGGCTCGGGACAAAAGGGGCTAAACCTGAACGTGAAAATAAATTTGGATTTGCCTGAACATGAAAATAAATTCGAATTTACTCTGCATCTCTTAATATCACAGCGCCAAAGGTCCAAGGACAGCCACCAGCCAATTATGAAAATGATAATTAAAAAAAATAGGGTGAAAATAGATATTTGCCAGAGCGGTGTGGTTAATTACCACAGTTCATTTTACAGATAAATAATATCTACAGGGGAATAGGAAAGGGATTTTCCACAAGGTCATGGAGTGACAGGACAAGGGGGAATGGCCTTGTCTGAGCTGCCCTTGGACACTTCCAGGGATGAAGCAGCCGCAGCTTCTCTGGGAATTCCATTCCAGCCCCTCACCACCTGCACAGGGAGGAATTCCTTCCCAATATCCCATCCAACCCTCTCTCCTTCACCTTAAAGCCATTCCCAGTGTCCTGTCACTCCATGCCCTTGTGAAAATTCCCTTTCCCAGCTGATTTTATTGTTGGCACAATTCCAGTGGGGAGCTCTGGCCGGGCTTTGAGACAGAAGTGCCAAATCGATCGACACAAACCCTTCCCTCCCGACACAGAAAACGTTGGGAAGCTCGTGGGCAGTCCCAGCTTTGCGACAACTCCTGGAGATCCAAGAATTGTGCTCGTTTCCAGAAAAACATTTTTGGCAAACCGGATGACAACACGTGCTGACAGCTCCCTCCCTACCCCCCCCCAGGGATGCTCCCGGTGCTGACAGCCGCTCCATAAAAAAAGGGAAAAACCAGATCCCGCTCAAGATGCTCTCCAGGAGCGCTGGCACGGAACGGGACAAAATTCCAATGTCACTTTGGAGTTTGTAAACCAAACCAAACTGCCCGAATCGTAACCAAAGCCGCAGCCCCGCCATTCCCAACGGCGCCGATCCAAAGGATTCCACGAGGGGACAAAGGTTGGGAAGCCAAAGCGGTGGGCAGAGATAGGATTCCTGGAAAAACACTTCCAGGAGCTGGCAAGTCTTTGGTGCCCAGCTTAAAGCCAGGGTTTAGCTTCCGGCTCTGTCTCCTCGGAGTAGTGGAAGTGAGGGAATTCGGAGGTGATGGAGGTAATTAAGTGCTTTCCTAGAACTGAGGAGAACTGCCAGCCTCTGGAATTCCATGAATTTCGCCTGCAGGCCAGGAGAGGTAGATAAGATTAGAGGGGAAAAAGGTGCACTGATCTTCAAGGGCTTTGTGCCCTTGCCAAAATTTCCTTTTTTTAACAGCCAGGGGAAGGTGCTGGCAAAAAATCCTTAGGATCCTCCTGCTCCAATCCTGTTTTCCTGCATTTTATTTTCCCAGTCGAAAGCCACAATTCCACGTGTCACTTATCCAGGAACACTTTAGGCTCGATTCAAATTTAGGAGACACTCCCGTGACCCCCACGAGGTTGGAATGGGGCATATCCCAAGGGTGAGTGAGCATGGAAAACCCACGTCCTGATCCCAGATTGCCCATTCCCGCTGCTGCGCGGGGTGTCTGGGTGGGATAAATCGGGACTAATTTTAGCCTCGTCTTGTCTAAGCCAGTCTAAACTGCGCTCCCTTTATAGGCAGGGGAGGTTGGGAAGGCACTGCCAGAGGCTGATTCAGGCTCCTTATCTTAGCCGCTTATCTCGGGATGGGAACAAACCCTATTAGGAGGCGCCTCTGTGCTCCTCTCTCCCCACACGGACCAGGGAACAGGGAATAGACCGACTGGAGCTGGATGCTTCCATAAAATGAGCCTCATCCCAAACACCTCTTACTTTACAAGTCTCCCATAAAAATAATCCCCTTTTTCTGTGCATTTTTTGGGGGGGAATTTGAAGCCTTCTGGCAGGTACACCCAGAGCACAACTTCCAGATAAGCAGGGCCGGCACCAATTTGAAATATTTCTTATCTATCCCGCATGGAATATTTTTTTTTTCCCCAAGAACTGCACAAACTGATCTCTCAGCATCAATGTAATGGCTACAAGATATCTGTTCGCCGACCTTCTTCAGGCACCAGTCAAACAATAACATAACCTCTCCTCCAGGGATAAATTCCCCCAAAACTTCCACAGCAATTGCTCAAGGCTTTGGATAGCAACCCTCCCTTAGAGGAGCTGCGGGGCTGCACACAATTCCTTGGAAATTGGCGTGTCCCAAGAATCCTCCCTGCCTGCAAAAGCAGTCACGGCCCCCGAGTTGAACACTAAAAAAGAGCGGAACTTCTGAAGCGGATCCCAGGATTTGCACGCAGAAAGGCAGTGAGATAAACATCTAATTCAGGGAACGCATCCATGTCTCCCGTTTTAGACCTCCTGGAGCAGGGAGACAGCTGGAAGTGAAATCAGCGGGGCGCATGGGGGTGAGTCAGAGAGGAGAGAGGGTAACGGGAGACTCCCGTGAGTGGGAAAATCGCTGGATGCGGCCACGACCGTGCCAGAGCCGTTCCCAGGCGCTCATAGCTGAGCCATGAGCTCCTTTCATGAGGAGGGAACGAGAAGGGAAAGCGCTGCCTGTAAGATGTGACTCATCCATTTCTTTTGCTTGGAAAAAAGAAGGAAAAAAAAAAAAAGAAAAAAA
>VZRJ01005102.1:134198-155601 GCA_013397565.1 Ptilonorhynchus violaceus
CCCCCGTGAGTAATTTGGGGTTTTTTTCACTCTCTGAAAAAAACCAAAAAAAAAGGGAAGAAAATAAAATAAATCCTCACATTTTACAATAAACACCCACTGGACATTGAGATAATGGGGTGGTTTATCCCCAAAAAGCAGCTCCTCTTCACCCTGCTTGTTTGGGGCGGGCATTTGGATATTTTATATTCCCTGTGCCACAAAGCTGAGGTGCAGCTCTGTCCTCAGAGGTGCTGCCTCCAGGGAAGTCCCTTTGGGATGGAGCAGCTGCACCACCTCCCGCTGGAAACCCTTTCCCAGAAAACTCACTCTGGGATAAGAAATGTGTCATTCCACAATCCATAAAGCACCTGGAAAAACTGTTTGGTTTGGGATTATTTTGGGGTTTCTTTGAGCAGCTTCCTCTCCCTCCCCTCACATTGAACTCGGCTCTGTAGCTTTAATTTTTCTGTTCCTAAGTTCCACAAGCTCTTGACACAGAACTCTCCTCTCAAGCTGGAGGTATCCAGAGCTAAAATCCTGATTTTCCTGCCTGTTCCTGCGCTGAGGCTCTCCCCAGCCACCAGGGTGACCTCTTTTCCCACAGGGGCAGAGTGGTTTCCCATGCTCCGTGTCCTCCTTGGGCCAATTCCATGTTCTTGCAAAAAAAAAAAAAAGGCAAAAAACCAAAACCCTGTTTGCTCACCCACTGATTTAGGATCATTCCAGAAAATCCCCATCAATTCTTGGATTTAACAGCTCCAGCTCTCTTGGGGAGGCACTGGAAAGGGCTCTGAGGTCTCCCTGATCCTTCCCTTTTCCAGGCTGAACACTTCCAGCTCTTCCATAGGAGAAACCCAGGCCTGAGTGTTTAATTTGAGCTGTAGGTGCTTCCCACACCATGTAACAGCAATGCATAAATTCCATATATGCTTCCAAATTCCCATGTATTCCCTATGAAATTAAATTACCTGGGGCTTGTTGAAAAAATTATATCAACCCTAAACCCACTGTTTTAGAACCAACTCAAAGCAAATTTCCCCCCTCCCCCTTCCACTTCAGGCAGTTTCCCTTTCTTTTTAATTTTCTTTTCCAGCAGAAATCTGCCAAGGACAGAAATCCAGGAAGAGAAACTCCTTCCTTTCCCCTACCCCAGGCTGAAATATTTTAAAACCAGTGACTTAAACTCCATTTTTTCTATGAGCTAAGCGGGATGCAGAGTTTAGGGAAGGGATTACGGGGTGATGCAGTGGCTGGAATGGGAAGAAGGAGAAGCCCATTAAACCCAGGAGGTCCCTGCGCCTCCAAGGCCTGGAATTGCTTCCCGTTGCCAGCCTGAAGGAAAAGAAGCTGTTGGAAGCAGAGCAAACAAGGCTGTGGTAGGGAAAGGCCTGGATTTGCTCCATATTAATTTCTGAGGATGATGTTGGAGAGGGTAACAGAGGGGGGGGTTGGCTTGTGCTCGGTCCCAGTAGCCGGGAGCAGCCCGGGAATGATCCCTCACACCCAGGGAATGCACCTGTGGTAGGAAAAGCTGTCACACTTTCCATCCCCCCTCGCTGGAGGGGCTGAGCCGGGGCCTGCCAGCTCCTCTGGCTGCTTCCCTGCTCCAAGAACATCGCCTCTGTCTGGAACAGGCATTACGGGATGGAACCGAGGGGAAGAAATTCCGCTGAATAGGTGGAAAATTCAGCCTCCTCAGGCTGCAAGTCAGGGAATCATGGAATATCCTGAGTGGGAAGGGATGCATAAGGATCACCCAGTCTAACCCCTGGCCCTGCACAGACCCCCACCAATCCCAGCCTGTGCATCCCTGGGAGCGTTGTCCAAAGGCTCCTGGAGCTCTGGCAGCCTCGGGGCCGGGACCATTCCCTGGGGAGCCTGTTCAGTGCCCCAGCACCCTCTGGGGGAAGAACCTTTTCCCAAAATCCAGCCTGACCCTGCCCTGGCACAGCTCCAGCTGCTCCCTGGGTCCTGGCAGGTCACAGGGAGCAGAGATCAGAGCTGCCCCCGGGGAGCTGTGCCCTCAGTCCCTTCTCCAGCTGAACATTCCAAGTGCCCTCAACCACTCCTCGTGTGGCCCTTCCAGGCCTTTCCCCATCTTTGTGTCCCTCCTTTGGATATTCTTTAATAGTTTAATGTCTTTTTTTTAAACTGTGGTCCCTACAACTTCCCCAGGACTGGAGGTGAGGCCACCCCAGGGCAGCCAGAGCGGGACCATCCCCTCCCTTGCCCGGCTGGAAACCCTATCCTTGACCCAGGACACGGTCTCCCTATTCCCAAGGGAAATGCTGGAAGCACTTGAGCCATTTAAAAGCCCACAGGACAAAGTGATGAGGAGGGCAGAGGAGGAAACTCTCCCACCCTGGCAGGAGAGGAGCCAGGATCCCTGTGCACGATCCAAGGGCTGAGATTCCTGGAAAACCCAACAGAAACATGAGTGTGGAATACTGAGCCGTGCACTTCGGGGCAGGAGCAAAACGATTTTCTGGGTTTGGGGCATGAATCTGCAGCCCTGGCCCCACAGAGGACAGGCCCTGTATCCTCCCCTGCTCTGCCAGCAGCACCTGGGCCTGGCAGTGCTTTGGGTGACTGGAAATATGAAGGAAAATTTGGGATCCGGTTCAAGAGGCAAAGCTTTATTTTATTTTTTCTCACTTTGGTGGAAAGAATGGAAGAGGGTGCCCAAAAGGTTGTGGACTCCCCGTGCCTGGAAGTGTCCAAGGCCAGGTTGGACGGGGTTTGGAGCACCCTGGGATAGTGGAAGGTGTCCCTGCCCACGGAATGGGATGATCCTTAATTTCACCTTCAAGCCAAACCATTCTGTGATTCCATGATTTTATGACAGCCTCTTAAACTCATCAGTCCTCATTTCCAAACCCTAAACCTTCATTTCCTAACCCTGACCCTAATTCAGAGCATCCCAGTGGGAAGCAGTGAATTCCCTGCACAGAAATAAGCGGATCCTTGGCTGTTTCTCCCCCTGCTCCAGAATCCACCTCCACCAGGTCTCTCCCGGAGCTCTTTTCCCACCGATCCAGCTGCCACCAGCCAGCCCTGCAATCCCTACTCCTCCTGGACTCCGCCTTTCCCTGAGCATCCCTTTGGAGACCCAGCACAGCCTCGCTCCACTATCCCAGTGCCTGTTCCTGACAAAGTAATTCCATCATTAACTGAACAAGAGTGGACGCCCCATCCCTGGAAGTGCCCAAGGCCAGGCTGGAAGGGGCTTGGAGCAGCCTGGGATAGTGGAAGGTGTCCCTGCCCATGGCAGGGCTGGCACTGGATGATCCTTAAGGTCCCTTCCGACCCACCCCATCCTGGGATTCCATGATTTTCCAGACAGACCCTTCCATCCCTTTGGCCGTGTCCCGCGGTGCTGTCACCCCCAAACCTGTGCAAAACCCCATTCCAGACATGTGGAGTTTTCCTGCCACCTTTGGCAGCTGCACTTCCACCCTGGAGGAAAACCGTGGAATTTTGGACAAGATTATTCCCATTGAAGCACTGGCCTGTGAGTGAACGTTAAGTGTGTTCACCATGAAGTGTTACAACAAATAAAGGATTTTTTTTTTTAGTAAAAAGTTGTATTTTTTTTTTTTTCACGTGGTGGAAATTGGGTGTATCCTCTCCCTGAAGATCAGACTGATTTTTCAGGGGATTACAAATGCTCAAAACCAGGGAAAAGCTTCCCCAAGCATGTGAAATATGTTGAAAAGGAACATCTGGGCACTCTCAACACCGCCTTAAAAAATGATTTCTATTGTGAAGTTTTACTTTCCCCTTCCAGCTTTCTCCCATCTCTGCAATATGTGGGGTAAGTTCTTAATTTATTTTTCCCATTTATCTCCTTTTTTCCTTTTGCTATTCTGCTGAATTTCCCCGATTTTGAGGGTTACAGATGGATTAAAGCAAACTGTCTGTGGGATTGAAGCTTTCTGAGCTTCCTCAGCGTAAAACCTGAGGCAAAATAAAGGATAAAAAGAAAACCTGGGAACCTCCAATTGTTGAATTCACGTGTGTGAGGAAGGAATTAAATGGAAGGGAAATAAAAACTCCACTTTTTATGGATTTTTAAGCAGGCAGGCTCCAAGAAGGAAGCTTTCCCTAAACAAATGGATTCCTTTTTTTTCCCTTTGCACTACATAAAAATCCCAAAGATTCCAAACAGGATGCATCCATCCAAGCCCTCTTCAATTTATTTGAGGAATAGAACCATAAGTACCTCAAGAAAAACAGAATTGATATAATATTCTATAAATTATTTTATGTTATCATTTATATCATCTCCCCGTGTAAATCCTGAGCATCACGGGGGGTCTGTATTTTCCACAAAATGAACAATTTCAGTTACAATCAGCTGGGAATGCCAAACTTTTTGCAAGTTTATGGCAGCAAAAGCCCTTTTCCGAGTCAGGGGAAGCCTGTAATCCTGGTTGTGTTTTCCTGTAGTACCTGCAGGGAGAAAGTCTGGGATCCGTCCGGAGCTGAGCCCTTCTCCCTGACACGGATTCCGAAAGGACACGGAGCAAGCTGGCACCAAAGCTGTTAAAAGTAAGGGAAGGTGGGCTCCTAATTCCCTTGGGAAGCTCAGGAAATGTGGATGCTTTGGATTGGTAGGACCTTAAAGCCCATCCAGTGCCAGCCCTGCCATGGGCAGGGACACCTTCCACTATCCCAGGCTGCTCCAAGCCCTGTCCAGCCTGGCCTTGGACACTGCCAGGGATCCAGGGGCAGCCACAGCTTCTCTGGGAAAACTCAGCCTCAGCATGTTCCCAGGGAACAATTCCTTCCCAATATCCCATCTATCCCTGCCCTCTGGCACTGGGAAGCCATTCCCTGTGTCCTGTCCCTCCATGCCTTGTCCCAAGTCCCTCTCCATGTTTCCTGTCAGCTCCTTCGGGTCCTGGAAGGACGAACGACACGCAGTGAACAAAAACTTGTTAACATTTACACCCTCATGATCCAGATTAATTAAATCCAAGTCTGGACATTAATCCCAGCTCATTTATAAACCAACTCTTCCTCCTCAGCATTCCCACGTGGAGCTTCCACCCTCTCCCCAGCCCAGCTTTGAAATAAACTCCCTCAAAAGCCACACAAATGAACTGGTTCCTTTTTCCATGGGAAACCCAAGGATTGTTGGGAGCAGCTGGCTGGAACAGGAGCCCTGCGCCCCACACTCCCTTTTGTGTGTGCATCCCAGCAAAGAGTGGGATATTGGATGTCCTGGGACAGGTGTTACTGGATTAAAGGGGCCGAGAACAAATTCTGAACTGGGTCTTTTATTTTATTAAATAAATATCATTGACTGTGTCACCTTCCTCATCTTCTGCCTGGGATTTGGGGTTGGTTGATTGGGGATTTTTTGCATATGTATTTTATTTAAAAATATATAAGAGTTTTGTTAAAAATAGACATAATTCCAGGACCTAAAGGAGCTACAGGAAGCACGGAGAGAGACAATTCCCAAGGGATGGAGGGACAGGACACAGGGAATGGCTTCAAACTGACAGAGAGTAGGGTTAGATGGGATATTGGGAAGGAATTGTTCCCTGGGAGGGTGGGGAGGCCCTGGCACAGGTTGCCCAGAGAAGCCGTGGCTGCCCCTGGATCCCTGGAAGTGTCCAAGGCCAGGTTGGACGGGGCTTGGAGCAACCTGGGATAGTGGAAGGTGTCCCTGCCCATGGGATGGGCTTTAGGGTCCCTTCCCATCCAAACCTTTCAGTGCCATCACATCAAAGTAACCAGAAACCAGAATATTCTGGGACAGCAGCACTGCAGAGGGGTTTAACAGTGCCACATCCTTCAGCTGATCCTATAAAGGAAATGTCCCTATTTTTGACAGTTGCTAACAAATAACGGCTTTAGTGATTATCCAAATGGAAAACCCTTTATCAGGAGATATGAATTTGCATTTCAAATCAGGTGGCAGGGGATGGACAATGAGCCACCGTCCTTCTGTTCGAACACCTGATGGAAGTTTGAGGTTCTCACCGAGCGACTCTTCTGTCGAGGGTCAGAAATGGAAAAGACAAGTTGGGAGTTTTTCCCTGGAATTTAAACTGGGAGCTCTGATCCAACCTGAAATCCTGGAGGTGAATCTTGCCCTAGGAGGGTTTGTGGTGAATCAGGAGAGGCTTTGCAGGGATCTCGGAGTGAGGAGGGTGGAGGAAAAGCCCCTTCAGGAAATTGCAAATCATAGAATATAATATAGAACAGAAGGTTTGGGTTGGAATGGATCATCTCATTCCATGAGGGACACCTTCCACTATCCCAGGCTGCTCCAAGCCCCGTCCAACCTGGCCTTGGACACTTCCAGGGATCCAGGGGCAGCCACAGCTTCTCTGGGCAACCTGTGCCAGGGCCTCCCCAGCCCCACAGGGAACAATTCCTGACCAATATCCCATCTATCCCTGCCCTCTAGCACTGGGAAGCCATTCCCTGTGTCCTGTCCCTCCATCCCTTGGGAATTGTCTCTCTCCATGTTTCCTGTCAGCTCCTTCAGGCACTGGAAGGCCATAGTTACATCATCCTGGAGCTTCTCTTCTCCAGGCTGAAATTTCCATTGTATTTTTCCCTGAAATTTGAATCCTTTACTATGAACTCACCTATCAGCAAAGAAAAAATAAATTATTAGGATTATGCAGCTGCTGCTGGTAAGAACGTGGCTCAAACTCTTTGAAACAAGCACGTCCTGAGGTATTTTCTGGAGAAAGAATATTGATTCATTTCATTTAATGCTCCAAAAAAAAGCATTCAGGGTCAAAGAATGAAAAACCCCTTTTCTGCCAGCCCCACCTTTCTGATCAGAGAGAAAGAATGGGAAACCCTTTTATGCTAACACAGGGCTGAACCTTCAGTTACGACGTTCAAAACCTGTCATGGGAAACTCAGAGAACATCCTGGTTTCCCACAGAGGGAGCCACACGCGTCCAAGCCTTTGTACCCAGCGCATCTGTGAGCTCGAGCTTTGTTTTTAAGCCTCACTCTTGAGCTCGAGCTTTGTTTTTAAGCCTCACACGTGGCTTTGAAGGGGTGAGGGGCATCGTTTACGTGGCTGTGCACAAAGTCAAGCTCGGGGTGCAAACAAGAGCAAAACACGCAGGAATAAACATCCTTCATCACACAAAAGGGCTCCCAGCAGATCGAGGGAGCCAGAGATGGGCACAAAACTAAAATCACAGGATCGTGGAGGTGGGAAGAGCCCTCCAGGATCACCCAGCGCCACCCCAGCAGCACCAGCATCACCCCAAACCCCGTCCCCAAGGGCCACATCCAGACTGCTCCTGGACACTCCCAGAGGCAGTGAGTCCACCATGGGCAACTTATTCCACTTCCTGACCACTCCTGCTGGGAAAAAAATCTCTAATCTCTTATCAGAACCTCCCCTGGTGCATCTTAAATCCATTTTATGTTGTCCTTTCGCTTGAGTTATGACGTCTCACATGGGGCCTGAGCCCACATGAGCACAGATCTTTGCTGCAGTGATGGCCCCTGAGCTTGTCCCTTGGTGTCACCGGTCGTGATCCCGTCCAGAAATTCCCTGAGCGTGGGTAAATAATCTCAGCCTCCCGAAGCTCTCGGGCCTGGCGGGGCCACACGCGCGGGCACCAACCCCGAAACCCCAAACCCAGCGCCGGGTACGCGCTTTTCACCCCATTCCCTCACCGCTCCCTCCTTCCACACCTCCCGGCCCTCCTGAGAAACCGGAGAGCGGCTGAAAACACCCCGGGGGCAGCCGGAGGGCGGCGGGGGCCCCGGGCGAGGAACAGGAAAGCGCTGAGGGGGGGAGCGGGGACGGAACTGCTGCAAGAGCGGCGCGGGGCCCTTATCGGGCCCACACGGGCTGCGGTCGGCGCGCTCTCGCAACCCTCCCGCCAACCGCCGCCCGTCGGCAAACAGGATGCCCCAGCCGGGCCCACAGCTGGCCCGGGGACTGCTGGGGGTGCTTTGTGCTCTCCTGGAGTTCTCTCGGGTTTTTTTCCCGGAGGAAAAGCGGGGTTCGGGTGCGTCCCCAGCTCCCCCTTCCTGCGGCCTGTGCTGGAGGAGGGAAGAGAAAGGTCACGGCGCGGCTCGGGGAAGGCCGAGCTGCTGTTGTGCTCCTTTTTTACTATCCCAACTCAAAGAGGTTGTTAAGGATGGGGTTGTGCCGCGCTTAAATGCCAAGGGAATTCCCGTCTGCGCAGATTTTTCCCAGAGGAATTGTGGCTGCCCCATCGCTGGAAGTGTCCAAGGCCAGGCTGGACGGGGCTCTGAGCAGCCCGGGACAGTGAGTGGCATCCCTGCCCATGGCAGGGGTGGGAATGAGATGATCCTGAAGTCCCTTCCAACCCAAACCATTCCATGATTCCATGCAGATGCCATGTTTTCTTTGCTCTGCAGTCCCCCTCCACTGGAGGGAGGACTGGATTAATGGAAATGCCCCCAGAAGAGCCAAAGGAGCGAGTGGAGGTGTCCCAGGAAGGCCTGGCCGTGGCACTCAGTGCTCTGGGCTGGGGACAAGGGGGGCATCAGGCACAGCTTGGACTCCCATGATCTCAGAGGGCTTTTCCCAGCTCAGTGATCTTGGGATTCTGGGATTCTGTGACTGTCCTCACAGCCAGTGGATCCTGACACCTCCTGCCCATTTTCCACCACCCCTGCACCGAATTTGCAGCTCCGGCTCCTCAAGGAGCACATTCCATTTTCCAAGGTCACTTGGGCTGTGCTACAGAGGACTCTGCAAACAAAAGAGGGACCAGCCTGGAATTTTACCCAGAACAGAGATATGGGGAAAGCAAAACACGCTCTGCCCCTGCTCTGATAATTCCCTGGGCAAAGGTTATTCCCTGTCCCAGAGGTGGAGCCTGTGCCATCGGCTCTACGGCACAGCTCTGTCCCCTGCAAGTGTTTCTGGAACTTCCCAGTGCCAGATCAACACCAGAGAGAGCAGGAAAAAAGTAGCTCCAGATTAAATTAAAAAAAAAAAAAAAGTTTTACTTTTCAATGATTTTCTGCAAGAAAAAGAAGAAATGCTTTTAAATGCAGGAATAAAGTCTCACATCTCCCTGTCCTGCAACAAACTCCTGCTTTGCTGGAGCCTGGGAGGTTTTCAGGGAGTCTGTCAAGAATATCCCGAGTTGGAAGGGACCCACAAGGTTCACAGAGTCCAGCTTGATATCCACAAACAACCCTTTAGTATTTTCAAATCCTCCTGCTGCTCAAAAGCAGCTGGAAAACACTTTTTTCCTGGATTTTCTTTGGGGTTTGCTGTTTGAACTGGATTGCAGCTGGAGACGTACAATAGAAGAGCCCTGAAATCACGTGTGGTGCTGAGGAAACTTCTGATTAAAACACTGACTTGATTAAATCTGAATTTTGAAGTAAACATGAGATCTTTCAGGAGATAATTGGGCTCACAACTGTTAAGTCAAAAACCCCTGAGGTTCTGTTTCCAGAACTGCTGAACTCCTGATACGAGGATTCTCCCCTCATTCTTCATCCACGAAGAAGAGGAATCTCCTATTCCCAGAGGAATTTCAGCATTTTCTGGCTGTATTTGCCTATCTTTGTGTGTCACTCAGGCCAAACTGAACTGCCAACTCCTTTATCAGGCTGCTTTTGGGGAGGCAGGGCTTGTGTGATCTCTCCTCGTCCTCTCTGGCCCTCCCCCAGCGTTTGTGGTTTGTGGGGCAGCTCTACTCGAGTCGATAGAGCAGAAGTGGTCTGAAGTTCCTTTGGCTTTCATGAAATGTCTCTGAGAGGCTCTGTCAGAGCTCCCAGCCCAAAGGAGCCTGGGGGAGGTTTTAGATTCCTCAAGAAGGGAAAAACCTTCAATCAGAACATGCAAAAAGCACTCCCGTGTTTGTAGGAAATCACTGGGATGGCATCTCCTGGCTTTTTAATGGCATCAAACCAGGCTTTCCTTGAATTCTGGTGATGCTTCAAACTGAAATTTTACCCTCCATGGAGAAGACCTTCAGTGGCTGTGCACGCTCTCAAGGAAAGCTTTCTGGAATTTCCCACTAAAGCAAGGTTTAACTAGAAAAAGAGTGACAGATTCTCATGAGAAACTCCCCACAGCCCCGGTAGGAAAAGAGATTTTTACCACCTTAACAGCAGGATGAGAGCATTTGGATTTCATGGAATGAGTATCCACAGAGTAACTACCCAGAGCGTTCAAGGCAATCAATCCATCCCCATCCCAAGTGCTTCCTCAACATTTCCTTAAAAACATGACCAGGCCAGGGAGTGATCCTGCCCTGGGAGGCACCTCTGGAGTGCTGTGTCCAGCTTTGGATCCCCAGCATAGCAGGGACAGGGAGCTCCTGGAGCAGATCCATGGAGATGGTGAGGATGATCCAGGGCCTGGAGCATCTCCGTGCCCAGGAAAGGCTGAGGGAGCTGGGGCTGCTCTGCCTGGAGAGGAGCCCCAGCTGAGAGGGACCCTCATCCCTGGGTGTCCCTGTGTCCAAAGCTCACCCCTGGGTGTCCCTGTGTCCAAAGCTCATCCCTGGGTGTCCCTGTGTCCAAACCCCATCCCTGGGTGTCCCTGTGTCCAAACCTCATCCCTGGGTGTCCCTGTGTCCAGACCTCATCCCTGGGTGTCCCTGTGTCCAAACCCCATCCCTGGGTGTCCCTGTGTCCAAACCCCATCCCTGGGTGTCCCTGTGTCCAAAGCTCATCCCTGGGTGTCCCTGTGTCCAAACCCCATCCCTCAGCAATGGCCCCAGAGGAACGGGCAGGGACTGAGCCCAGGGAGTTCCCCCTGCACAGGAGGCAGAACTTCTTGCAGGAATAATCTCTCCTTGAACCAACCCTTCAGCTCAACACCCTCCTCACTTTTTAATCAACCACATCACAACGTGCACCAGGAGTGGGACAGAGCTGCCGACCAAGTTTCACATGTTGAAGTGAAAAAGTAAGAACCAAGAGGCTGCTTTACAAATAATTTGCTTTTTCCCTCCCGTTTTCTCCCTCCCACGCCCAGCACACGCCACTTTTGAGCCCTGTGTTGATGTCATTGCTTTACCACAATGAACAGGCCCAGGCTCATGCAGGAACCTTCCAGGAGAGCCTGGTAAAAGGAAGGCAAGATCCCACGGGAACACACACCTGTAGATCCAATGGGATCTACGCACAGTGTTCTCGAGATTTTGGGGAAAAATCAGAAATCTTGTAGGTGTATTCAGCACTTATTGACTCAGGACTCTGTAAACTCAGAAATTAAAGAGCAGGACTGCCCAGCAGCTCCAGGAGAAGCCAATCTTTCCATCCCTGGAAGTGTCCAAGGCCAGGCTGGATGGGACTTGGAGCAACCTGGGATAGTGGGAAGCTCCCTGCCCATGGCAAGGAGTTGAAATGAGAAGATTTTTAAGGTCCCTTCCAACCCAAACCAATCCACGATTCCACGATCCCTTTCTGCATCATTTGGACAGGGATGAGGCTCCGGGAATGACGATCAAAGAGAGGAATTACAGGTGCCAGGCACAGATCCAGGATTTCTTTGGGCCACCTGTATCCATCTGATCCCAACCAAAGCGGGAAGACACCCGAGAGGAAAAGGACTATCATTTAATAAGCCAACAGGATGAACAATGGGGGATTTAGTTCAAACACCGAGCTTCCCAAAAAAACCCTGGATAAATGCCAGTGGATTATTCCGGGAGCACAACCTGGCAGACTTTTCTCTCTTACATTGTTTTAACTCACGGGCAAAGGCAGCCCCAAACACCTGTGGCTCCAATATCAGCAGCTGGGCCTCAGGTTTCCATACAACCCAACGATTCCCTGAAACCCTGGCAGCTCCAGTCGGTCGGGAACGTGCCCTATTCCCGCTGGAAAAGGCAGCACCCAGCAGAAGCAGAGGTCAGCCGAGGAAAAGCGGCTTTGCTACTTCAAGGGTTAAAAATGAGGCCCTTCTGCCCCACAACGAAAAACCTCTTCCCCTTCTTGACTTTCCCACCCTCTTTTTCTGCGCTGAGTTCTCATTAAAAAATATTTAACGTGGATTTTTTTTTTTTCCCCCCCAATCAAATTATTATTTTTTTTTTGCTCTGTGCTAACCCGAAGCGGGTCGGGTCTGCAGCTGCAGGAATGCAAAGCAGCAGCACAATTTGCAGCCCGGGTCAGGCAGCAGCAGCAGCAGCAGCGATGTTTGGGTTCGTTTGCTCGTGGCAGATGTTGCAAAGAGCAGCGTTTCCTGCAAACCTCAATGACAAAGTCGTTTGTTTGCTCGCCGGGGGCCAAAGAAGCGAGGGAAGCTCTGCTGCAGGTAATTATCTCGCCCGAAATTGGACAGCTCGTGGGTTTTTTTTTTTTCTGTAGGTTGTTTCTTTAATTTGTCACCCGTCCCTTCTTTGAGCTGTTTCAAAGAAGAGATGCCTTAATGTTGTGTTTTCTGCAGGAAAAAAAATCAGCAGAACCATAAAAAAAATCCAGCAATGCCTTGGAACATTAAAGTTCTTGAGTCCTTAACAAGCAAAGAACTTTGCAGAGTGGGAGTTAAGGAACAGTGAAAAGATTTTCCTTGAAAAGTAGTGGAAATCTGATAAGAAATTTCTGTTAAATCGTGTTTGGCCTTTTTTTTTTTTTTGGTTTAACCAAAACCTCTGTGTAGGAAGTTGCATAAACCTGAAGCTTCAGAGTTCGACCTCGTGGCCCAGCAGGTACCACACGTGATCCCCTCACACACCAGGGTCTCCTGATCCCTCTGACTGGAATGGGCTCATCCAAAGGCTGAAAAAGGAGCTGAGGCAGATGAAAAACCTCCAACTGCTTCTGTTTAAAAAGTCCCTTTGATCTCCAACTGCTGTGGTTTAGTCAAAGCAGGAGCACACTGAAGGCTCAGGAGTTGCTTCTCCCCTCTCCACGTGGATCAGGGATGTGCCCAAGGCTTGGAGCTGTCACAGGAGGGAAGGAGTCCCTAATACACCCCTAAAAAGGAGCCAGCCCATCAGTGGACAACTGGAATTGTGGGCTCTGACTCACAAAGAGCCATTTTTTTATTCAGCAGATCTTGAGAATGTGGAAAAACGGGGCAGGAGGGCTATGATTGAACTGCTGGGAGAGCCCAGAGGAGGCTCCAGGATGAGCAGAGGGATGGAGCAGCTCTGCTGGGAGGAAAGGCTGGGAGAGCTGGGATTGTTCAGCCTGCAGAGGAGAAGCTTTGGGGTGACCTCATTGTGGCCTCCCAGTGCCTGAAGGAGCCAACAGGAAACATGGAGAGAGACAATTCCCAAGGGATGGAGGGACAGGACACAGGGAATGGCTTCCCAGTGCCAGAGGGCAGGGATAGATGGGATTTTGGGAAGGAATTGTTCCCTGGGAGGGTGGGCAGGCCCTGGCACAGGTTGCCCAGAGAAGCTGTGGCTGCCCCTGGATCCCTGGAAGTGTCCAAGGCCAGGCTGGATGGGGCTTGGAGCAGCCTGGGACAGTGGAAGGTGTCCCTGCCCATGGCAGGGGTGGGAATGAGACGATCTTTAAGATTCAGTCCAACCCAACCCATTCCATGATCCTGTGATGCTGCTCCAAAACCAAAAGCAGGTGTGTGGAAAGGAACTGCTGACCTGGGCCATGAGGGACACACCTTTCCCTGCAGGACAACAGCCATCCCAGCTTCCAGCCAATGCCCAAAGGCATCAGCCACGTCTTTCCAGTGGTTTCCTGGACTCTTGGATCAGATACCTCACGCACACAATACTGGGTTGCTTTAACTGCCCCAGTAAAATGTGAACTTAAATCATCTTTCCTTGTGTAGAAATCAGTTTAATGACACAAATTCACCCCACAGGGGAACCCTAAATCCCTCTTTATGTGGGTAATGTCTTGTTACAGCTGAGGGGATTTAGAGAATCGTGGAATATCCTGAGTGGAAGGGATCACCCAGTCCAACCCCCGGCCCTGCACAGACCCCCCACCAATCCCACCCTGTGCATCCCTGGGAGCGTTGTCCAAACGCTCCTGGAGCTCTGGCTGGAGCTCCCCATTCCATGGGGAGCCAGTTTTAGGTATAAACTCTTCATCCTGGGAAAGATTTCCACTGCAATCCCTATTACAAGAAAAGCAAACCACCACAGCACTAAAACTTCTGCCTGTCACTTCTAAAATTGAAATGATTCATCCCTTTTAAACTCCAGCAGTTTCTCCTGGCTCTGGCTTTTTACCTTGAAAGCCATTCACATGTCGTTTCCACAACAGCCCAGCACACTGGAAACGAAACCCTGCTTCATTTAGAAAACTCCATCATTTTCTCCGGTGCAGCAAGGGACAGCCAGAAGTTCATGTTCCTGTATGAGACCTGAGTCTTGCTTTCAATGTGCAAGTTATTTTTTGCTTGGTGTGAAAAACGTGTGGGTGTTCAGCACCGTCCATGAGCACTGTTACAGGCTCGGTGCAGACTTAAGGGGTCTTTTTCCTTTCAGAGGTGACCAAAAGGGTGGAAAAAGTGGTAACTAAATTTCTTTGCAAAGGGTTTGGAATGATTAAGCTGCCCTGTGTTGCAGCAAGGGATTCACCAACACTCCTAAAAATCATAGACTCGGGATTGTTTGGGTTGGAAGGGACCTTAAAGCCCATCCAGTGCCACCCCTGCCACGGGCAGGGACACCTCCCACTATCCCAGGCTGCTCCAAGCCCCATCCAACCTGGCCTTGGACACTGCCAGGGATCCAGGGGCAGCCACAGCTTCTCTGGGCAGCCTGTGCCAGGGCCTCCCCACCCTCCCAGGGAAGGATTTTTCCTTAAGATTTGATCTAAACCTCTTCTCTTTCAGTTGAAACCCATTCCCCCTTGCTCATGAAGTCTTCACTTGAACGTGTCTCCCAGCCACGAGTTCTGTTCCACCTGACTCATACAAACCCCAGAGCTCATTTACATGGAGGTCCTGAAAACCAGAAGTATTTTACAGAAGTCTGATGTTATCTGGTAACTGCATTCTGAAATCTAAAGCACTTCCCATGGGGTGGGCGTAGCCCTGCGCTCACATCCGTGGCCTCTCTGGGTGATGGGAGCTGGAATCTCCCCTGGTCTTTCACTGAATCCTGGAATCATCAAGAGAGACCTCCAGGATCAGCCAGTGCCACCCCAGCAGCACCAGCATCACCCCAAACCCTGTCCCCAAGGGCCACATCCAGACCCATCCTGAACACTCCCAGAGGCAGTGACTGCACCACCTCCCTGGGCAGCTCATTCCAAGGCCTGACCACTCTTCCAGGGATAATTTTTTCCCAGTCTCCAATGTGACCCTCCCCTGCTGCAATTTAAGGTCATTTCTTCTCATCCTTTCACTTGGGACACGGCAGAAGATCCCAGAGTCTGCACGTGGCCCTTGGGGACAGGGTTTGGGGCGACGCTGGTGGGACTGGATGATCCTGAAGGTCTTTTCCAACCCTGACAATTCCACGACTCTGTGGAGGTGAGGCCCACGTCTGGCTGTGGTGAATGCCACAAAACCAGGCAGAAAATGGATTTATGAGAGGTGCAGGTGGTGCTGGGGTTGTGAAGGTTCAAGACATTTGTCACCAAGGACACCCCTGCTCAGCCCCACGCGGAGCTGCCTCACCCCCAACCTGCCAGCTCTTTCCCAAACACTCCTTTCCCTTTCAAACACCCCAAAAAGCCACGGGAGGGGCTGGGTCAGTGCTTTTTGAGGTTGCTGATTTGACGAGTGTGGCAGGGCTCGCCCTAAGTACAGCGCCATGAAATGTTTATGGCAGATCACATAAAAGCTGACAGGTTTCCAGTTTCCTTCCACTGCGTTCACAGGGGGAGATTTGTAAGGCATAAACCTTTCAACGTTGCAGACAAAACCCAACCCTAAATGCAGCTTCTGAGCTTTCAAAATCACAGCTTCTGCGTGAAACCAGATGACAGAAAACACCCTGCAAGATGAAATATTCATGAGGCAAAAGAAAAAAAAAAACCCCGAGGGCCTGTCTCGGACTGCTTTTGGGTTCACTGGAATGAGAAACTGAAAACAAAAAGTACAGGTTGGAAACCAAAAAAAATGCCCAGCTTGATCAAAGCCAGAGAAAATGTTCTCAGAGATCCTCACGAAGCGAAACTGCCCAGAGTGACAGAGTTTCACTCGCAGGCAGCGCTGGGGAGTCCTCCAGACAAGCTCAGGGTGAGCTGGAACCTCGGCCAGGTGGAGCTGCCCTCGCTCCCTCCTTCCCTGCTCCGCACTCGCTCCTTCCGTGCCCTTTTCTGTCTCCTATTTCAATGATTTGAATAAATCTTGATAATTTGATGGCTTGCACTAAAAAGTATCTTGGTTGTAAAGCCAGGCTTTGGCTGGGACCTCGGGGAAAGGCAAGGCGTTTCTTTGGGAAATGGCATTGGGAATGTGAATAATTTCTTGTCCTCTTCCCACTGAAAGCCCTTTGTGGGTGCTCTGATGCTTCAAACACCACCACTCGTCCCCCACCCCTGGTGCCACCCCCCAGAGCTCATTAACACCCTTCAGAGAGGAGACATCCCTGCTCCTCATCCCCAGTTTGGGAAGCTGACTCAAGTCTATCCAAATATTATCCATCTTTTTCAGGGCAGAGCTGGTGAGGGAGGGCAATGTTTGCTCGTCCCTCTCCCAGCCCAGTGAGTCACGCAGCCAGTGGCCTGTCCCTCTCCGTGGCCAATCCCAGATGTCCTGCAGGAAGCCACAAATCCTCTGGCAGGGGCCAGACCTGCTTCCAGGGGAGCTTTGGAGCTTTCCTCTCCGGCCCTCACAGGGTTTGGTCTGTGCTCTGAAATAGGGCAGAGACGCAAAGGGAGAACTTAACCCTTCCTAAGCTTTTTTTCCCTTGGATAGCACTTATTGAGAAATTATTGATGATCCTAAAGGGCTTTTCCACCCTAAGATACTCTGTTATGTACAGACAGATCCAGCTGTTGTAAGGATTCTGCTCAAGCCTTGGATTCAGTGGGGTTTTATGGCAATGAACCTGGTGCAATTTAATGCCCACTCTGCCTCTCACCCTTGTTCTCCATTCCCATTCCTGCCTGGCCCTCTGGACAGCGCTCTGGAAGCCAGCAGGGACCATTTGCATGTGCCAGGATGTCCAAGCCAGATGAGCTTCTCCTGGTTTTGGGATAACCTCGTAGTTCGACAGAGGAATTTGCTGTTTCCTTCGGTTTGTGTCTGCCTGACTTTTCAAACCAAATTCCTAAATCCAACAACAGGTCCTTTCCTTGCCACTTTGGATTTAGGTGTGGACTCTCCCCTCTCAAATAACATTTGAGATATTCATTCTTGATGAGCTATCTCATTTGAGATACTCATTCTTTATTCTGCAGTAAAATTTCATAAATTACTTCCAAAATCTTGCCAGCATCACTGGCCTCCACGTGCACTTTGAGATAAGCAGCCTGTTTTTTCGGGGGTCATGCCTTAGCACTCCAACTAAATCATGATTACCTTCTGGTCATGAAAAAAAAAAACCAAAAAAGCAGTTTATTTTCTATTTTTACTGCATGCACCGGCGGCATGGGGAAGATACTTTCATTTTCCACCAGAGAAACACCTCCGAGCTGCACTTTGTCCCTCGTGGTAAAACACCCATAAATCTCTTTATAATGGCCAAATGAGACAGGGCAAAAGCACCACAACCTGAGGGATGTGCAGGCAGAACCCTGAGTCCTTTTCACCTCACCACAAGCCACCCCTGGGCTGGGGGTGCTGCTCAAACGCTCGGGGAAGTGATTTTTGGAGTGAAAAAAGAGCTCGGGGAGAGAGGGGCTGTGCAACTGAGATGTTGTGCAAGGTTTTTCTGCTCCCAAGCCAAGGTTTTTATGAGGTTTGGTTCAATTTCCTACTGGCGGGATGCAGGAGGTGGTTGGGTTTGTGATGCTGACACAAATTAACCCTTTGGTGGGGGCAGGCAGCCTGAAAAAAGCCTGAAAAAAGGCTGGAATTCTCCAACAGTGACAGCACAGCTGGAAAAAGAGAATCGTAAATCCAGGCAGGAATGACCTTCAGAGCAGGAAGAGCTTCACAGAATCATGGAGGTGGGAAGAGCCCTTCAGGATCATCCAGTGCCACCCCAGCAGCACCAGCATCACCCCAAACCCTGTCCCCAAGGGCCACATCCAGACCCCTCCTGGACACTTCCAGAGGCAGTGACTGCACCACCTCCCTGGGCAGCTCATTCCAAGGCATGACCACTCTGCCAGGGAAAACTTTTTCCAATCTCCAACCTGACCCTCCCCTGGTGCAAATTGGGATTGATTTCCTCTCCTCCTTTCCCTTGGGACAAGAAGAACCCTGTAAGACTCAGAAGAAATTAGCCAGTCCCATTTTATCCCTGTCATAAAAGTGCTCTGCTGGAGTTTATTCCCCTTTGATTAGAAAGCATCAAAATGTTGCAGCACGAGCCTTCACGGCCTTAGTAATTAATTTTAAAAAAGTAACAAAGTCAAAACCAGGAGCAACCTTCTTTGCATGTGGAAATAATTACACCTTGCAGCAAAAATGAGGGAAAAAAATATTACACTTTGTGCTATTTTGAGCTCCATAAAAATATTAGTTCTGTCTTCCTTCACAGGCAAAATTATTGGGAAATCTTCCAGGGCAAATTATGGTGTGGGGTGATACAGTGGAATTATTTGCTCCCCGCTTTTGGCGCCCCTTCCCAAAAGGTCTCCTCGGAACCAGGATTCCGAAGGTTTCAGCCTGATCCTCCTTTCCCTGCCTGGTGGCAGCGGCGAGGAGCTGGTGTGGGGTGATAGAGAAAGGGCCATATCCTTTGTGGTGTACCACACCCCATTAATATGTCAGGGCCCCGCTGCCTGGCCCTGCTCTCGGGGGCTGGGACAACGCTGCTGCTTCCCCATTCCCCTGGCTTTTTCCCGATTTTCACCCGGTATCAGGCTCGAGAAGAGTTATGGATTTCCTCCTCGCGGAGCTGGGGGGGCCTGATAAAGCCAAATGCACAGCAGAAAACAACTTATTTTCCCCTTTCCCGCACGATTTCGGTTGAGGGAGAAAAGTGCAATAAATTTTGGCGGGAAAACCAAAAAAGAGGCAGTTTGGGGACATTTCTCTGCAAACCCTGTTGAGAAATAGGGTGAGAACAACTGCCCCTAGGGATGATTATTTGTCTTGCTCCCGAGCCCAAACGTTCCTTTTGCTGTGCCCAGGATTTTGAAACTGCCCCGGAGTTCATTTGAGTGGAGAAAAGGAACAAAAAGGGAACTGCTGGAAAACCCTCCCAGGCTTCCACGTTCACGCACAGAGTTCTTTTGGAATGATAAAACGTTTGTTTTGCAGCTCAACCCGAGCGTTTCAGCCGAGGTTTTCTGCAGGAAAAACCTCTTTACCCACGGTTCTGCGGGATCTTGTGCCGGGATCTGCACCTGGGCTGCCAAAACTGAATGTAAAATTTTATTTAAATATAAACCCAAGGAATGATTTGGGTTGGGAGGGACCTCAAAGATCACCTTGTTCCATGCCCTGCCATGGGTAGGGACACCTTCCACTAGACCAGGTTGCTCAGAGCATCATCCAGCCTGGCCTTGGACACTTCCGGGTATTCCTAAGGAACACTTCCAGGTGTTCCTAAGGTATCCAGCATCACTTCCAGCCTAGCACGACTTGCAGCCCAGTCCACAAAGAAAAGGAAATACTGGTGCTGTAGCAACATTAATGAGAATAATGAGCAATAAGGACAATAACAAACCCCACTGTGGGGTGTTGAGCTGAATCTCCTGCTGGATGAAGCAGCTTTAATGAAACTCCTCCTTTTCCGTGCCTTGCTCTCCGAGCAGCTGCTCTGAGGCTTTTTGGGCTCCTGCCACGCACACGACCCCCGCTCCCCATCCCCTCCCATCCCATCCCGTGGCCCGGCCGTGCTCTGGCGCTCCACAAGCCCCACGAGGTTCCCTCTGCTTTTTACCAGGCGCGCAAAACTTCCTCAAGAAACCCTTCCCGCGCTACGGACGAAACTCTGAGCTCAAACAGAACCAAAAAACCCCAACACGAAGAGGCAGGAAGATCCCTCCGTGTCAGCACTCGGGCACCTCCTGCTCACCCTCCAGCATCTCCCCCGCCCCGGCAGGAAGGTGCTGGTGACTCACGGGCCCCAGTGCCAGGAAAAGACACATGGAGAGAAACTTTTGGAGTGAGGAAAGCGGGGAAAAAAAAAGTTGAAAGGCAGGATTTGGGCTGCCCGTGTGTCCCTGTCGGGGAGCTGTGACCCGCAGGGTGCCAGGGAGCTGCTGCTGCCGGTGGTGACACAGCAGCCGGGATCAGCCTTCCGCATTCCCCAGCCCGCTTATTAATGGGAATAAACTCCTGACTCACACCCGCCCCGGCCAGTCTGGGATTACAGCGAGTGCTGCTCTCCGGCCAAGCCCGTGACAGGCTCCCCGTCCTTGTCACCCACGTGGGCACAGCCCCGCTGCGGCACCGAGCCTGGCGGGGAAAGGGGAAAAGTTCAGCTCTGGGAGTTCTTTGGGATGGTCATCGCGAGGAAGCGGAGAAGTTTCTGGTGCCGGTGGCTGAGCTGGATGAATAAACCATGACTAAACCCTCAGCCCCACAGGGGGGTGGTGAGAACGGCACAGGGAGGCTCTTGGTCACTGCTGAAACACCACGGATTGCCGGGCGAAGCCCTCCAGTTCCCCCCCTGAGCCCTGCAGCTGCTCAGCAGAGCATCCACGCTCCGAGTTCATTCCCAAAGCTCCTTTTCCCGAGCCACGGGAGCTGCGGCAAACCTCGGGCAGGTTCCTTAAGCTTTTCCCTGAGCTCTCCCTGGTGAACCTGCCTTAAGTCCAGCTTAAATCGTGCTCTGCTGGCTTGCTGCTCCTCCCTGCATCACACTCGGATGCTGGTGGCTGTCATTTGTCATGGCAGCACGTCAAAAAGCCCTAATCCTGCCCCAAAAAGAGAACCAAAAGGGGGCTTGTGCAACCACTCTTGTACCTGCTGTCATTCCCGGGAGTTATCCGAGCCCGCTCGGATTTATGAAGAGCAAATTCCCAAGCATGCAGTGGTTGTTGGAGCAGCTCAAAGGAGCCCTTGTTGCAATCATCTCTTTGATGGAATGATGAGCAATGAGATGATAGCCCCTGCAAGCTCAGAGAGCAACTCCAAGAAAAGCCACGGTGGAAGAAAAACATATAGTACAAGAAAGTCCCCAGCTCCTCTCCCAACATGCATTTTCTGAAATATGGGAAAGCAAAAAAAACCATATCTTAAAAATTCAGAATGGCACTTACCTCTCAAGAAGTGCTGGTAAGAAGGAAGTGACTCAAATATGCTGTTTGAAGCCATTGTTTCCTCTTTAAAACTCACTCTCGCTTTACAGGGAGGGAATTTCTGGTTTCTTCCACCTTGAGGAGTGAAAAATGAAGATTGGTCATCGCCACCACCCTCCTCCCGGCCATCCCGCTCGGGCTCATCCCGCGCGGGGAGCGGATCCCGGGCTAACTTTTTTTTTTTTTTTTT